>JAMKCH010053908.1:0-14699 GCA_023653785.1 Ophioderma brevispina | reverse complement strand
TATTGCTCCTATACAAATTAGAAATTGCAAATTGTTTAGCAAAGAACTTTCTCAGTTTAATCTTTGCAGATGGGGATATTTTTGGGGGAAGGAAAGCTTTACATCAGAGCAAAAAAAAATCAGAACTTTCAATTTTTAAGGGATACCTGATATGTGCAATATCTTGTTGCACCTTTTTAAAGGATTGCTTTGGTTAGTGTGTGAATCAGTCTGTGTGTCCGGTGTGCTGTCTTGCAGTCAAAAATGTTAACCTGAAAACATAATTGCTTGGTGTATCCACCTATGTCAGTCAATTTCATGACACTTGGATACAATGGTCCGGGTTGTGTCCCACATGGTGTACCTCAGGTGATTCTTGGTGACCTCATTGTGACCTTTGTCCGCATCACAGCTGTTTGCCCCGTTATTTCAAATTGTATCTTTAATTTTAGAACAATTTTTGTAAGCAGTGGCCGACACAATTTTTGACAACTGTATATGTCGGGGACATGCAAGAGCTATTACCTCTGCAACAATGAGGAAAAAATCCCGTGCGGAAAATCTTGCCATATAGGCCTACAAAGGTCACAATTCTATGTACTAGCACTTCTATAAGCCAATTTCCATAGAAGACGTGCAATAAGTGATTTTAAAGAAAAATCACATTGCATGGAAATGAATTCGTAAAATTTACACGATGTAGTTAGTGGACTGAATAACCAAATCGTTGTCAAAAGTGTTGTCGCCCGTGATATTTGTTGTTTATTTTGGTTTTTGTCATACTAAATGAGACTTTCAAACACTTTTTACCATTCAACAAACGCGACAGCAGGACACTTGCGTTCAGTGAAAATCACTGTTTTTTTTTTAAAAATTGATGAATGTTTGTGACCATGCTGCAAATTAAAGTGCAACGAGAGATTTTTAGGGGGCACCCAAATATGTGTCTATAATAGTATTTCTATAGAATAGGACACTCAATAGATTTTTACCTTGTTTTGCCACAAGAACACAACTTAAAAGAAAGAAAATGGCCCGATTCTGATGTGCTTATATTTCAATATAAATGTAAGGGGGCTGAATTCGTATTTTCTCTATACGGAATTAGAAAAAATTTCAAAATGTTTGTATTCAAGAAACATTTCTCAGCTTAATCCGTTTCAGATGGGTATTTTTGATGGAAAAGCTTACATTCTGGGCAAAAAAATCAGTACTTTCAATTTTTGAGGGGGACACCTGATATGTGAAATCTCCTTGTTGCCGACCGTTAACACCATCACTTCTAAGGTGTACTAGTAATCATGTTAAATACTGTGGACTTTGCTAATCTTTTTGAACATAGTTTTTAAAAATGGCCATATTATTTTTAGCAAATCTTTTTTTGTTTCATGTTTTGCGGATTTATGGTTTTAGAGGTAAGGATGAAAAAGGAGAAGCAATTCAGCTGTTTTGTGACCAGGAGAGGAAAATGCGTCGAAAAAATACATCATGGTCCTAAAATATAACTATAAATGGATATTTCAAATAGGAATTTCAAATCTTGCCACACACAAGACCAAATTCACCAAATTATAAAACACAGATTACTTTTCAGAGTTCTATGTTCAGATTAAGCCAGTTTAAAAATTAACAATGCATTTTAAAAATAGATAATCTGTGAAAAATAAACAACAAAACCTGCACTTTAAGGTATTTGACTGTGATGAATTATTCTCAATACAGCTGACAGCTGTTTGATCCTATGCAAATTGTCTTTTATTTTAGAAGAACAATTTGAAACAAGTAGCACACACAATTGTTACAACTGATATGTGTAGGACCCATTCAAGAGCTTTACCCTGTAAAAACTCAGATAATCATTGTAAGAATTTGCCATAAGGCCTGACAAAGGTCTGGATTTAGAGGAATAAAGGTATGATTTGGGAACCGGTACTCTCTTTAGGACAAATTGAAACCAAGGCGATACCATTATAGTGTTGCAAGTTCAATTTGATCGTAAGAGAGTACGAGTTCCCAAAATCATACCTTTATTCTCATTCTTACACAGGCTTGATAATTAAGGTCATTTTGCCGATCATGATGGCGTTGAAATGCAAAAAAAAAGGGACTACCACCACCCAGTGACAAAAATCGACAACACCTGTTGAAAGCAACGAACTACGCAACAAGATGCACTTGGCAGGGCGTTTGCGAATTGAATGTTAGGCAAAACTTGGTATGACGTGGACCCGCGATTCAACTTCCAAATAACGGCAATATGGCAGCCCGTACCACCTGGGATCAAATTGTCGAATTGAACCCGGGCAGGCAGCAATGAAATTGCTTTCACATTCTTACAGCCTGATTCAAGAATTGTATCTTATCGCACCCTCTATTCCACAATCTCCATAGATATGTGTAAAACTAGATTTTTAAGAAAACAATCGGTTGCCCATAGTGAAATTTCCAAAATGGCAAGGTATGGAGCGGGAAAAAATTAACCAAAACCAGTGTCAAGACTATGTTCCACTGATATTTGTCTTATTATGGTATTGTTCTAATATAAAGAGAATTTCCAAAAAACAGCTGTATTTCAAAAGCAGCCATGTTTACTAAATGCCTATATGGCCTCACTCAAAAAATAAAATGTCCCTGGATGATGCTTAAATTTAAAACCATCTCCCCTCTTGCATAAATATTTATGTATCCATGCAGAGATACATTTGAAGCTCAAATAATCCTCACTGACGTCCCACTTTCCTACTTTACACATATCTTTCAAATCAAAATAGGTCAGGTATATCCGTCCGGGAGGAGGAAGAAAGGTGAGCTTGTTTGCTAAATAAAAAGGTTATTTAGATGCTTTAGAGGGACGCACAGAAATATCCCACTACGGATACCTTGCCTCAATTGTTTGAAATGATACTACCCCAAAATATACTACAATTTACATTTTATCCCACTAAATGTCAAAACAATATAGAAAGGATTGGTGGATGAATTTTATACTAAAAAGGTGGGGTAACAATCCAGTGGGCCCCCACTTTCAAAACCTCCTGTGCAAAATTGCAGGTACAACAATCAAAAATATGTTTCACTTGAAATCAAAGGGTTTTAAAAAACCGAAAGGCTAGCCGTCGGACAGAGGAGGAAAGTGTTTGTTAGTCTGTGGTCACAACTGCTGAAAGATAATCTAAATTAGTACTGCTCGAGAGATTAACGTTAGAGCCCGTCATAGCGAAGCATACAATGGGAAAACTAAATCTCAAATATCTCCGGAACATGAAGGGTCTACGGAGCTTTTGCTCTAGAGGCGTGTAATATGTTTATTTTGAATATGTATCGTAATTGGGTTCTGAACCTATAGAACCTAAGCGAGAAAAATGGAACGTTTTTGTAAGGGGACTGCGGTGCTCCAAAACACGGAGAAAAGTGAACACGCAATCGTACGGGCCGCATCCCTTTTTCCCACAATGCCTTTCAGTATTATTTCAGTCTTGACGAATTTTCAAACGCTGGTTTCAAATTTACGCCATACTTTTTTTTTAAATTTGCAGGAAAAACAGACTATAAAGGGTATATCGCTACTTACCAGACCTTCGTAACTAGGGAATCACATTTTTAAAAACCCACTGTGTACGCCAAATTATTATCATGGTGTTCTTTACTATGCATCAAGATGGTTTTTCCCCTTATGTGTAAGTTTTTTTTTTTGGCCTGACAGTTCTGATGGAGAAACTAATTTACACATAGGAAGTTTTGACACTGGGGGGGCCCCTGATTTGCCATGGAGTTTTTGATTTTAAAAGTCATAGGAGGTTTGCTGTCCAAACAAATATTACTCTGTTCGAAACTCCAAGTTCAAGAACGTCCACGCAAAAAATAATGGTGTCACCACACATGTTAGTTTTCTTGCCCTAGAAATGCACGAGCTAAAACTCCGAAGTGCAGCTTTATTCATGTCAAATAAAGGCAGAACAATCGAAAGCTTGAGCGGAATAATAGAATCGCATCATGATGTCACCTTGAACTTGAGAACGAAACATCGGGAATTAACCCTAATAGGCCCGGGGGGGGGGGGGGGGTTGGGGGGGCTGAATGCGACCCCCTCAACATTTTTTGTTGTATCTCACCTATTTGTTATTTTTGTACACCGAAACTACATGGACTTTTTTCTTTGAAGCGTTGCGCTTAGATTTTTTAAAAACCATTTTGGATAACAAATTCGGACCTAGTGGTTATGAGCGGGTTACGTAATCGCGCACCTGCGTGTGAAGAAAAGCTATTACATGAAATTACACGGAAACAGCAGAAATCCATTTTTTGTGCTAAGGATACAGTTACATATGTTTTATCTTACTTATTTGATTTCTTTGTAGTAAGAGCATTGAACAAAGGCATCAGACCATTGAATTGCTTACATTTTCACAGCTGTTTAAGAATATAATACAGGAAACAACTCAAATGAATAAAAAGATGGTCATGCACAAAGCCCAAAAATTGCAAATTTTTCTCAGCCTTTAAAAATCCTTGGTAAATATGCATGGTGAGGAAAAAGTGGCAATCTAGGAAGCTCCTTCCTAAGCAATTTGATGATTTTTAAAGGAATTGTGACTTTCGATAAAGATAAATAAATAATGAAGTGTGGGACTCTTTGGGAAACAGATGTGACATGCTTCCTGGCTGGGAAATACATTTTCTTTTCAGCCCTGTAAATATGACTCTATGATGGTTCTATAAATCAAAAATTTGATACAGAATATTGCCAAATGTGACAAGATTCTGGCCACATATGTAAGATTTTGCACTCAAATTCAACTAAAATTTGGTAAAATCAGCACCTATAGTCAAAATGGGGACCTAGGCATTTTTATTAGTTACCACATAGACTGCTTATTTATTATTTTGTTTCTTTTGGTGTTTATCAGTAAAACCAAGGGATATAGCAAATGTAATTAATGTTTTGTTTTAAAAATACGTATCTTAAATTTAATAATAGAGATAAAGATAATTACAAGCTTAATGAGAATCATTTCAAACATGGCTGGATTGGAATCCCTCAAAAACGTCTACATCAACATAAAACTAATGAACGGTGGAATCAATTTTCATTTCAATTTCAAATTTGAATTTGCACACAAATGCAAATAAATAATCAATTATAAGAAAAAAACAATCAATATCAAAGTAGGACACACAGGAGGAAAAACTACTTAATACAATTTGACATTGATTCTTATTAAATGCATTTATTGATGTAATTATTAAATAAATTGCATAAATTTGTATTTATCCCTTATTGTACTGCAGGGAAAGAAAAAATTGGTTTGTAGTTAAATGCCAACAGAGTTAAAGGTTGCGTGTTCCGATCGTCTTAGGGCACCCTGATTTACCCGGAAGTAGTATCGAGTGTGATATCATTGAAGGCCATTTTTCTCTTGTCGTCCTGAAATTTGAGCCCTCCAATTCTATTTCATTCCCAAGGTATAAACCAAAAACCGGGCGTTGTTAGTGGTTAACCAACAATATTAGAACAGTATTGAATAGGGCTTTGCAACATTGCATTATTGCGTTACCATCAAAAACGGCCAAGTTTGTTTCCCACGGTACTTGATTGATGGGGTGTATGTGCAAGTGCAAGGCTCTCATATCAAGTAGAAGAACACAATACATAAAATCGGAACCAACCACCTTAACTTAGGTAGGGTTACCATTAAAGTCAATTGACACTGATTATACAGACAGATTTTGGCATGGTTACATAGCCCCCAAGAGTTTCTCTTTATTGCACTTCCACATAGCCACAACAAAGCCTATTTAAGGAGTCTAATGATACTGATATTACAATATTTAGGAAATGGGGGTTAGAAAAAGACATGATTCCCAAAAAGGTGTAAGGAGAGTGGTCTAAGAAAAAATGTCAAATTTAGGGACAGTTGAAAAACATGAAGAATACAATGTTCCAGATAGTGAATGCCCGGCAACGAACAGAGGGGGTACAAGTCGAAAACCCCCCACTTGACTCCATCAAAATAATGAGGATTTTGGAGTAAATTACCTAAAATTTTACCCAAAAATGTTTCCTTTCATGTTGGGTCCCTAATGAGCCCAATCAGCACAGATTGTATAATATGCTTAGAGGTTTCAAATCAAAACTTGAACAGAATATGGCAAAATTTGACAATTCCTGCCAAAGATGGTAAGAATTTTGACACTCAAATTCAATATAAATATGTTAAAATCAACAGCACCTATAGTCAAAAGTGACTGTAGGCATTTTATTAGTAACAATAGAATGCTTATTTATATTGTTTCTTTTGGGTTTATCAGTAAGTAAAAACCACAGTTATTTAGGAAATATTACTTAAGTGTTTTTTTTAAAATACTATTAAATTATTAAATAAGTAGATATTAAAGTACTCTACAAGCTTAATGAAATCATTTTCAATACATGGCTGGAATCCCTCAAAAACGTAACACATAAAACTAGAGGAACGGTGGAATCAAATTTTCATTTCAATTTCAAAATTTGATTGCACACAAATCAAATAATATCACTTAGCAAGAAAACAACAATCAATTTTCACAGAGGGACACCACATGGAGGAAAAAAAAACTAAAAATTAATCAAATTTGACATTTGATTTCTTATTACACATGCATTTTATTGATGTATATTAATATAAATTTGCATAACTTGTATTTTATTCCCTTATTTGTATGCAGAAGAAAACTGTTTGTAGATTAAAATGCCAACAGAATTTAAAGGTGCGTGTTCGACGTCTTTAGGGCCCCCGATTTACCAGGAAGTAGTATCGATTGTGAGATAATATGAAGGCCGTATTTTTCTATTGTCGTCCTGAAATTTGAGCCCTCCAATTATTTCCAGTACCATTCCCAAAGACATTATAAACCAAAAACCGGCGTTTTAGTGGTTTAACCACCACTATTAGCACAGTATTGAATAGGGCTTTGCAACTGCATTATTGCGTCTACCACCATCAAAACCGCAAGTTTGGTTTCCCACGGTACTTGTGGGGTGTATGTGCAAATGTCAAGGCTCTCATATCAAGTAGAGAACACAAATACACATAAAATGGACAACCACCTTTAACCTTTAGGTATGTTACTATAAGTCATGGACACTTGATATACGACAAGAGATGTTGTGCAATGGTACATAGCCCAAAAGAGAGTTTCTTTATGCACTTTCCACATAGCCATAACAAGCCTATTTAAGGAGTTGAATGATACGATATTACAATATTTAGACATGGGGGTTATATACAAGACTGATTACCAAAAAAGGTTTAAGTATTAGTGGGTCTCAGAAAAAAAATGTGCACATGTATGGACAAGTTGATAAAACATGAAGAATACAATGTTCATTATGTGACTTGCCGGCAACGAAACAGATGGGGGGTACAATCAGCAACCCACTTTACTCCATCAAAATTGAGATTTTGGATCATTACCTAAAATTTTATACCCAAGAAAGGTTTCCTTTCATGTGGGTCCGTAATGAAGCCGAATAAGACCGATTGTATTATATGCTCAGGGGTTATGTGTAAACAACATACTCTCAATTCAATTGAAAGCATTTTGCAATTTGTATTGAGTATGTTGTAGTTACGTCTCCTTTTAAAGGTGGTTGTTCCGATTTATGTGTGATTGTGTTCTCTACTTGATATGAAGAGCCTGGCACTTGCAACTGCACCCTATCAAGAACCGTGGGAAACAACTTGCAGTTTTGATGGTAGAGGCAATAAGGGCATGTTGCAAAGCCCTATCCAATACAGTGATAATAAAGTGGTTTAACCACTAAAACGGAGGGTTGTTTATATATTGGGAATGAATGGATTCGAGGGCTGAAATTCAGGACGACCATGAGCAAATACGGGCTTTCATCTGATTATCAAAATCGTACTACTTCAGGGTAAATCAGGGGTGGGGTCCCAAAGAAGGACGACGGAACACGCCCTGTAAGTAACTAAATGATAAAGTCATTTTCAATTTGAACAGGCATTTTATGGGTTGGTTAAAACCAGTACTTATTTCAACTTTTTCATGTCTGATGTGCTGCACACTGTAATGCGAGTTTTGAACTTAGAACTTTGATTGTTCGTATTTAAAGCGCGCACACTGGCAAAATTTTCAAAAAATATGAAAGTTCTTCCAATTTGCTCTCAAATGATAGTCTCGGCCATTGGAAGAACAGAGATATTTTACTCACATAAACTACACATACCCCAAAACAGATAGGGACATGATTTGAGGATAAGACATCCACGTAATTTGTGGCCAACTTTTAAGTTTTCCATGACTTTGAGCAAAAAATGAGTTATATTACATGAAATGCTTTGGACTCGTAATCACTGATATTAAAACCCACAAAGGTTATAGCCGATCAAACGTGTGCATAGCGTGGGAGGAAACCATGATACAGCGGCATGTTTTGTCGTTAAATGCCATTTTCGTCATCTGAGAATTAACGTCGCTGGCCGACGTTAAATTATAAAATCGTTCTGTTTACCCCATTAAGGAGCTGATTTGGTTTTAATCATTGCGGGTGAGGGCTTTTGTATATAAAAGCTTTACAACCCATGCAAAAAATATCAATTTTGAAAAATCTTGAGGGCACACTATTTTTCAACATGTGCCAGTGTCTCTTTAAATGATTGGTTTGATGTTCAAAATCAGACAAAGTGGCCCAAGAGATATATTGTCAATGTGTGAATGCAAGAAGGTCATAAGTGCAATAGCTGCCATTTGTCAGAAATTCCCATCAAGTCTTTTGGTCAGTGGCTCTTGAACTGCAAATGTACCTTCAGTCACCTGAAGATTACCATTTCAAAAAAATCGCCTGGTAACAAGGAAAGAAAGTGAAAAGTCAACACACAGTGTATCACATGTGAGCTATTGCATTCACTTTCAAAACCAGCGCATCAATGATGCAGTAGCCTATAATATGATCCATTCAAAGAAAACAAACAACTCCTTTAAAGTACCTTATATATTATTTACAATAGAAAATGGCACATTAATACAATTTTGGTTAGGACTTTTAAGCCAGGTTTTTGCATATATATAATATATACCAGAGTATTAAATTCACATCTGAGATGAACTTAAGCAAAAATGTTGTTTTATATGTAATATAATACAAATGTGCCTGTAATCATTGCAATATAAATGGTTACTCATTGTCATACTTAATTTTAACTACTAAATATGATGTGAACCCCACCTAAATATGTCACACTAATCGAGCTTAAATTCTTTTTTTAAATTTATTTTCACTTGATATGAACTTAAAGTGAGTAGGCTTATCAAAGCAATCATGGCAGGGATGCAAATTCGATGAGAATCACAGAATCGATTCTCGCAGGGATTCTGGTAGCATCCATGTATGAGAATCACATTTTCCCAATTGAATCATATATTAAGTGTTGTCATTTCAGGTAATTTTGATTCTCACCAACAAACTCTGACGAATTTGCATCCGGCATGGAGAGGCCTATGTAAACTTATAACTTAAAACAATGTATGTTTAGCTTACATGTACCCAGAACCACAAAATATGATCCTGGCCATACAAGGACACATTCTATCCATATAAAGTTTGTCCTGGTTTGCAAGCCACATATTTTTAGTTCAGTATCCTTGTATATGTGAGAAGACAATGAAGTGCATGGAAAAATCCTTCTATTGATTATGGAAAAGAACCTTATATAAAAAAAAAAACAGAAAGAGTTCCATAGGTACCCCCTTTTAAATTGTGACAGGAAAACAAATTTTTTTATTTATGGCCTTACACTAACCATAAATACCCTAAGGCCTAAGGCCAATAATAAAAAAAATGTTGCATGAGAAACTTTGAAGAGGGTACTATGGAAATTCTTGCCAGAAAAAACAAAAACAAATGAAAACTGGCTAATAAGATAATAAAATAACAGAAAAAGAATAAAAAAAATAAAAAAAATAAAAAAAATAAATAATTAAAAATAACATCTGTAAGAAAACTTGAAAAACTTTTGTTAACTTTCTAATCAATAACAGGTTCTTCACAATAAAAAAAACAAAACTTCATTTTAGTTTAAAATTTATGTTCTTGTGTTGTGAGTAGGTCTACAATATCTACATTTTAAATTGTTTGAGACAGTTTCATGTAAGTAGCTTTGAAGGTAAGCATTTGCAGTTACAATATAGGCTACTTGATTTTTTTCAAAAAAGGCATGCTACAGAACAGGAAAATAATAAACCGACCATACTTTTGATGTTAATCAGCTCTCAATAGAATACATTTTCCTCTAAATGTGATTGATTCCATAAAAGTACTGTCATGCTGATGTACTATTAAATTAAATCTTTGTTATTTCTCTGTTCAAAATATGTTAACTGTTAAGCTTGTTATCTTAACACTTCAAAGAGTAACATGTCAAGACATAGTTGGTTTTAACCGAACTAAAAACATTCACACAATTGCAATTCAACTTTTCCAAGATCAAGAGTAAAATGCAATAGGTAGTAGAAATTATGTTTCATATTTGATTATGAAATAAACTGATAGTGTGAAAAGACAAATTACTATATATAATATTTTAGTCATTTGTCTTTTACATTATCTAATTGCCACATTAAATAAGAAACATAATTTAAAAGGCTAAGCGCCTGATCATAGTTTTTGTGACAAAATACTAGATTACCGAGTTTCAATATTTGTTATAAGTTTCAAACAACAAATATTTTCTGTGATGTTTGTTGGTGAAAAGGTATTCTGACAAAAGTATTGTTCAGCTAATATTTCCCACTCGGTCCTAAGATGAAAATAACTTGAAAAATATAACCACTGCTAGTTTGAAAGCATAAAGTTCAAATGAAACCAAGTATGGTCAAATGAAGACCAAAAGTGGATTTACTATAGAGCTCGCCACGTGGAATGTCCAAGAACAACCCCAAACTGTGAATGGAGATTGCTAATGAAGTTGTAAATAGACTTCACTTCAAAGCTTGTAAAATTTAATTACTGCCAAGTGATTTACGACAAGGCTGCAAATGCAATGCCTCGATAGGCGAGCATGATAATGCATGGCTTTCAGCTTTCAACACAGCATCTACATTATAGGACACAGACCATTAGCATTTTTTTTTCAAACATTTGCCTACCAACACAATTCAGACAAAAATCACAAAAGGCCGACACAAAATGCCCAAAACGCATATCTGTGAATTTTCAAAATCCACAACATAACGTTTCAAAGAAATGTCATTACATACACACCGGCAAGTTTCAAAAAATTGGAAGACATGAGAGACTGTTTTTATGAGAGTAATATTGGGGTTTTCCTACTCTAATTGCTACGTGATGACAATAGCATATATATTCAGGCTAAAAAGTTAATAAAAAATTCTGTTAGCAAAGGAGTTCTTTCCAATCTAAAATTATGTGAAATGGCAGAGGCATACTCTGTAACTTGAAAATGTCAAAACATTATACTTTTTTCTGGACCACATTGCTATAGTACAATGTAAGTTAAAACAGTGCACTGGAGAGAATGCAATTAAATCATACACCCCAATGGCAACAAAAATAGTGCAATATTACAACATGAAGAGTGCACATGCCATACCTGACACACACGCTCAACACAAGATAGCTTTAATTTGGTACACGTAACGACAAAAAAATAATTTTGTAGTATTAATCAACTTATATCTTGATGATCAATCAGTTTTCTATCATCTGAAAGTCAATCAGATGCATTCATCAATAATTTAATATATTCAAAGGTGTAATTACAATTAATGAACATCACTGAATCATAAAGCCAACCTGAGCACAAAATTATCATCTCAGGTCTGCACCCTACTATGTTCAGTTAATATCTCAAAAATATGATTGATGACTGGTAGATCAGCGATCAAACTTGCAAAGGAAGCAAGAGGAATCTGAGTGAAGGGAACTGCTAAGTAATGGTGCTTTTAATGTGCCAAGCATGGCGCGCTGGAAGCAGGAACAGTGACTATGGATTATACTAAAAAGGGAAACAAGTTTCTTCAGAGCTGGGAAATCGTTCAATAGAAAACAGCTGAGATAGTGGGAAAAATAGGTTCATGGGTCAACAAAAGCCTTTTTTTGCCGTGTCGGCAGTTGAAACATGCTCATAGAGTCTGAAAGGATTACCAACTGATGAGTCGTCATTGACTCCATGATTGATAATAGTAGCTAAGCTTTGAACCTGGCCACCGTAGTGTCTTCCTGAACATGCCCGCCTTTGTCCACAGAAGGACTTCTGCCATCCCGATAATTGTCATATTATTAATACTGTTACTTTGTTGCGCTTTGAGTGACTGATAGACATCATTCTAAATAATGGTCAAAATAAGAATGCTCTCATTGTGTTATCATCAGCATCTTCAGCAGTGAGCAGCAAATGCATCATTGTGCCATCGGAAAGAAAAACTCTACAACGCAAAAGAGATTTTGAGGACCATGTGAGGTAATAGTAGTTTGATTTCATATAGATAGACACTCAAAGGGTTCTTACCTTGTAATTTTGGTACAGAAATGTCTTAAAAGTGAAAACAAAAGGTGATTTTTATAAGCTTATATTTCAACTGAAAACAGGCTGAATGTTGTATTTGCTCCTATACAAAATTAAAAATTTCACAATTTTTGTACCAAAAAAAGAGTTCTCAGCTTAATCCTTATAGATGGTGATATTTTTGATATAAAGCTTTACACCAGTGCCAAAATCGGAATTTTCACATTTTTTGGGGGACACCTGCTATTTGAAATCTCTTGTTGCAACTTTAATTTGGTGCCAGGCTGATTTGAAGTCTACAAATGGCAATTAGCAATCACCAAATTTGACCCATCTTTAGCTCATGCATAAAGCTCTATCAAAGCATGCTATGTTCTATTCTATCAGAGCATGGTTGCATCATTTTCCATTATGTACAATATCTCAAACATCTGCATCACTTCACACAGATAATAATAATATTTGTGGCCTTAAAGGGGCATTCAGGGATTTTGTGGGAAGGATGTCCTCATTTTTTTTATGCTGAGCTGCATTTTTACATGCATGCATAACCTACACCTCCAAATTTTAAAAAAAATACCCAAAATTGAATAAGAAAATAATCTTTTTTGTGATGAAATCTGTTGGGATATTCAACACAAATGATCATGGGGACATTCCACAAACATGGGTCTCATTTTCAGGCTTCTGGTATATCAATGACCCTTTTTTTTGGTCAAATTTGGTATATAGCAATGGGTCATTTTTTTCAAAATTTTCTAAAAATTGTTGGAAAATTAGTCCAATTTCCTCAATCTAAAGCCCAAATTTAGTCAAATCTGCTAAAAAAGTCAAAATTTGTGCCTTAATGCTGAACTAAAATATACAAAATACTCAAAATTAATTAAAACAGAGTGTTAGAATCAACTTGGGACCTCTGTGTAGAACAAGGCCAAAACAAAACGGTTGTGAACACCACCAGATTTCTGAATGTCTCTTGAAGTGCTCACCTTCCAGCTGCACATCCATTATCAAATCATAGAAACAATTTCAAAAAATAAATGTGAAATTAAATACATTGCAAAATTGTCCTTTGACATATAAAATACATCAATACTTCTAAAATGAAATGAAACATTTGAATTGCACAAACATTATAAAATTGTTCTGTTTTCAGTCATGTACATTTTCCTCCAGTTATTTACTATATTTTTTATTTTGTGTTTCTCTACCAAGGGGTACCCCTAGTAACAAATATGTGCTAGCTTTCCAGGAGTAGCAAAAATATATAATTTTCTGAATGTCCAATATAAACTAGGAAATTTCCTCTGGCTTAAAAACTCTGCAACGTGTTGTTAAACCATTTATGAGCAATCCTAAAAAAGAAATCATCTCATCTCATTCACCAGCCTATATAATTTTGATTGAACCATACCAGAGTGAAATGTTGGCATTATGAGGAATATGCAGTATGCACCTCCCCATAGGCCTAAGGGGTATGCTTGACTATACAACAAACACTAATTTGACAGCAGTTTGCCTAATTTAATTTTGGTTTGCCTGAAAACAGGCAAACAGTGGGAATGTGCTTTTATATTGACACTACTGTTAGTTTCCTTAAAATAGACCAAGATGCACTCCTATATCCAAACCATTGCAAACCCTAAATATGTCATTCCTGACATACCGCAATGTTAAAGGCTGACTCAGAGATTTCCTGAGGAGGGCGCCCTCAATTTCCAAAAAAATGTGTTTTTTGCATGTACATAATGCTTGTCCATATACTAATCACTGTGTGAAATTGCTAAGCTTAAATCAAATTCCTTCATATAGAAAATCACAACGTTGTTATAAAATTCCGGATCCAGAATTTTTGTTATACACAGTATCCTGTGGGATGTAATACTAGACATAAATGTTTACTGCATCAAAACAAAAAAATCCGATTCATCTCAAATTTCGGAATTGTGCATTTTAGGTTACTATCTTAGTTCTAGTTGACTATTTTTCATTATTACACAAAAAAAATAATATTTCGAAATCTCTGAGTCAGACTTTAACTCTAACATGCTCAAAACTCACCAAATTTCACTCAGCTGAGGCTAGAAATTGCACAAAGTCCCAAATCATGCCATGACGTCCTACGAACACACATATGGCATGAAATCACTGGCCGGGCCAGTGACACCCTTGTACTCTCGTGGCTTAATTGCCATC
>JAMKCH010053906.1:0-28742 GCA_023653785.1 Ophioderma brevispina | reverse complement strand
GGATCATTATCTATCCACTGGTATCAAAGTCCTAAGCATCGGGTGCTTTATAACAATTCTATTTCCCTGGCAGGGTGATAAACAACCCTCCTGTTAACCATGCAGAAAGGCTGGTAAAACCACGTTAAACATGTCTGCCAATATTGATTTCAAGATGGCCACCAAACGAAATTAGTTGAAACTTAACATTATGGATTATATAGCAACCTCGGGGGTTCACAAACGGGTATTGCCACCGGTATTTAGCAGTATGTTATTCAAAAGTCAAGAACAAGGCCAAAGTTTATTTCAACATGTCGGCCATTTTTAATTCAAGATGGCCACCAACGAAATTATGTTTTGCAACTTCAAAAACGGTTCTTTAGAAACCTTAGTATAAGCCCAACGGGTATGGCCACCTGTTTTTAAGTGATGTATGTTTATCCGAAGTCAAGATTCAGCAATGTCTATATAAATTCCACTATAGCGGCGGCCATTTTTAATTCAAGATGGCCGCCAAACGAATTAGTTGCCAACTTAAATAATGTATCTATCGAAACCTAGTATCTCAAACATGGGTATAGAGACATTTGTTCGTCCACAAACGAGATATGGGGAATATAATTGAAAATGGGCGGCATTTTGAAATCCAAGATGGCTGCCCAACGGCTGGTCGAAAAAAATGGGAACAATATTACCCAAAAAGACAAAAAAAAATCAAAATGTACAAAAAAATTCCACAAAAAATCCAAAAACAATGACGATAGGTTAAATCATTTGATGCTGTGGTTTTTGAAACATTTACAAAAAAATGAAAAGTTTTGGGTTTTAAACTCATGTTCACTTTAAACACACCCATAGCAATGATCATGTGATAACTGGACCCCTGTCCAACATCACTGATCAAAGATAATATTGACTTCTTTGCTCCATCACAAACATTGTGAACAAGTCTCTGCCTGTCTGGGTAACTTTTTTCACAAAGCCATAAATTCATATGTTCGTTCCGCTTTGATTTAGGACCTACTTGGACAAAGAAATCCTCAAAAAACTTTGATGCAATTTCAAATTTATAAAGTTTCATGTTTAAGACCTTGAAAGAATTGTATCAAAGAGGATTCAGATCAATATCAATATCTTTTCTTATCTGATCCATACAATCAGCATATAAACAATACCATGGAACAGAAACAGCTCCTCTGAGAGTCAATAATGATATTCTTATTGCTTCGACAATGGTTAAATCACAGCCCTAATTCCGCCGTGATATACTGCATTTTGACAACTGTTTTCATAGTAATTAATATACACGTGATATCGTGGTTTCAGGGTCCGCCTGTACTGTGCAATCATACCTTTCCAACAGACCACAATATGTTCGCATTGGCACTGCTACTTTACATCCCACTGTATTGAGTACTCTCAGACTGTTTCCGCAAGGGCTTCGTGCTTGGGCCACGATGGTTTCTTGTTTCACATCTCCGGTTCGTGAGATCATAAAAATGAGTCATTAATTGAATTATCATGTTTATGCTGATCCAACGCATGCTTTATGTCATTTAACAAACCCTCTCTATCACAACACGCAAATTCTGCCATAGCTGCTCTTGAACTGTTAATGAAATCCGTCAATAGATGAAATCAAACTTCTTAAAGCTCAATGGTGAAACAGAATTTTTACTATTTGGTTCCCCTCCACAATTCTCCAAGATAAACGACTGAACATATTCACATTGGTGACTCTACTATTGTTTCAGTCTCTTCCTCAGAATCCTTGTGGCAATTTTTTGGCTCGGCATTCCATTTCGTAATATAGCAGGATTCGCAAATACCTGTTATTCGTAATGCTACTGCAACATATCATTCATTCATTGTTTGGAATACTGAAATTCTGCACAACTTTTCCCAAATTATCATAATTGTGGGCCATAATTGGGAAAAGTTGTGCAATAAAGGTATTTATTTTCACAACTTTTCCCAAATTATCATAAGATTGGCAATAAGGTATTTATTGCACAACTTATGATAATTTTGGGAAAAGTTTGTTTTTGGCCAGATTGGTAAGTCTCTGCATATCCAAGTTCCGTATGAATTGGAGAGACTGCTGAACCGTCACCCCCGGACTCTGCGTTTCATTAACTTCATTGTCACGAATGTGCATTCCTCGGCACTAAATTGTTGGATCCTATACTGGTTTTACTTTCTATTTGACTGTAAAATGTCCTAATTAAAACAACGGCTAGGTTGATGATTTTAATTCAAATAAGTATAACTCGGGGTTGGCAATGACAATTTAATTCGTTTTTTTTCATTAAACGTTTAGAACTTGCTTTTTCAATGAACATTTTAGTTTAGGTGATTCTTTATAATACTTGGTAAACAAATCTGGCGCTGACAAGAGTAACACGTATCTTTGCAGCTGTCCGAGACAAATCATAATTTTATTTGAAATTAAGTGCTACCTTGGCTTCCACTGGACTAACTAACACATCTATAATATTAGCGCTCATTTTGAACTCATTTTTGTGGTTTTATTGAGACCCGATTGGAAAAATATTGACGATCAAGAGTATGGAACTTGCGGGAATTCGAAATGGGGTGATGTCAAAACCATGGACAAGGGCCGTGTTCTCCGGCTTCGCCCGCCTTACATTAGCCACCTTGGATAGCACCATTCTAACACTAATGACCACTGCGAGTGAAAGAGTCAATGCCCCTTGTACCGGAATCCACATGGCAATAGCGAAAAAAGCCATCACTATCCAAGTGAGCGAGGTTTCAACATATTTTTATGACGTCCTGTAAAACAGTCATTGAATGGGCAAGAAGGAACAAGAATGAATTTAGAAACCTGCCAAGATTGTAATTCGTAAAACGGTGGCATTTTCATTCAAGAGAAGAAATCAAAGATTTGGCAGGATGAATCTAAGTAAATGAGACGGGATTCGAATTATAACCTGACAACAGTCAGTCAACAACGCGTCTCCTTTTTCATAGCATAGACCGAACACGTTTAGCGCCCTACGTGAATGCAGTGAATAAGGTAAGAGAGAACATTCTCGTCGGATAACATTCGCATTACTAGGTTTAACCCGAAACAACAGGGAGAAATGTTTGAACAAATTCTGGACGGAAATCTTTCTGACAAGTTTGATAGGCATTCTCTTGTTATCAGCCCCATAAGTTTAGGACCCCCTAGCTTGCTGAAAATTAAGAGCTAGCTATATGAACGAGTGCCACCATCTGAGTTTGTAAAACCACGTGCGGAATCTTAACACGGGGATAGCGGCAACTAGGCTATGTTTGTATCCCACGGAGGTTCGTCACTCTAATTATACTCTTGTTATTACGACCCGTTCTATTGTTTTCTCAACTCAATACCCTGTACAAATGATGGAACGGGTAGTATAACAGAATATATAAATAGAGCGACGGACTTCGTCTCCCTAGTCTCAATATTATAGTATACTTTGTTACACGAACGCGTTGCTATCTTTTGTAACAGACTTATAATCTGGTTGCGAATAATATAGAAAGGGTCATATAAAAAGGATTATATTTGCCTCTGTCTCTCTAATATTATAGAGATCGTGGAGAGGGAAAAAACACCGCAAATCCCGTCCGAAGGACATAAAAAAATTTTCTTTTGGGGCGACTAATTGTTGGGCAGCAAAAGAACTGGGGGTATGATCATGTTTTTTTCAGTCACTTTTGTTAATCTGGTTAATTCAGCTTATTCATTATCATAGGGGCGTGTTTAATGGAAAATAAATGCCCAATGCTATGATGCGCCTCGTTCCGTAAAATGCAATTTGGAGTTGTTCGGGCGGCGCTTATAGGTTATAAGGTATGAGAACTAATACCTAGAAATTGGAAAAATGAATGGACAGTTTTTAAACACGACAATGTCATGTGACCAAACGCCAACAGGCTTACTATAGGCTACCCTGCACCCAGTGGGACGTGCTCTTTATTCCGTCATGCAGTTACTTACTCTGTTGCGATGCCCAAGTTACCTATTTACTCTTTTTCGATGCCCCAAAAATTAAGGCCCAATATTAACAATAGGCCTATATCATTATCAAACATAGGCAATATAGGCCAACTCTAACGGCGACGGTTTCATCAAGAGTTCGTAATCATGTTGCGATTATTGTCAGGGTAACACAATTTGCGCACCCCACTGAGCATGCACCCAGTTGAATTCAAGCAGCCTTGACGGAATAAAGTACAGTATGTGTGACTTATTCCGTCAGGCTGCTAATTCAAATGGGTGCAGGCTGCAGTGTGTGCGCAAATTGTGGTTACCCATTATGTCATGGTTAAGTTGATTTACAATTGATGCCAGCAGCTGCCAATTTGAAAGCACGATTGTTAACTCTCGCTGTCAAACTGAATATGTTTATTGTGTTTGTGCTATAAGACCTTAGTTGAAAAAGGAGGATCACGATCAAGAATTTTTCAAGAGTTCAGTACCAAGGGAATGCATTGTTCAATAAGGAATTAAACCACAATCGCATAAAGGAACACAGCACAGCTGCCACAGGTGCATGTGCTCCATTGAAGAATGAGCTCGCATGAAGCATTAAATAGTGGTGTAATCCGGAGTTTTGTTTGTAATAATATATGAGCATAGCTAGAAGAAGTGGTGATATTAAATTAAAACCTTTCCCAAAACAACTAGGAATATATTTTGTAGTACGGGGGTCTTCTAAATTTAGTTTCTATTAAAACTGTGAGTTGTAGCAAAGGACTGGACACAGGAACAAATCAAATCCTCATTAAAAACACAATGGGTTGTGGTGTGTGGAGCGTATACCGACCCGTTCACTTCCTTCTGTCTTGCTTAACCTCTTCCCCCAAAACTACCGAGCCCAATCTTTTGCTTGTATTAAAATATCCCCCCAAAGAAATCCCATTTTCTCGTCCTATGGACGGGAGAAATAATATAGAATGTTTATAACAAGAAACGGGTTGCCGTCACTATATAATACTTCTTGTTATCAGAACTGTGCCTATCTTTTTATACAGGGAATTATGATGTGAGAACAATAGAAGGGGTTTGTATAACAAGAGATATATCGACCAAGTTAACATCTACGTCCTCCTTTTTTTGTTGCCTGACGAAGTCCATTCTTGCGAAATCGTTATGGCCCATAGCATTTAAAAAACTCTAACAGAACAATTATCCCCGTGTGTAACAGGTCAGGTCGACCTATTCAGACACCAGGCCCATAAATGTTTACAAAACATTGCTGTTAACTGGTCTATAGAGAGACGAATTCCATCGTTCTATATTATCTTTGGTCTACGACAGTGCCTATCTTTTTATACAAGGGAATTGATTGGAAAAAATAGAAACGGGTAGAATAACAAGAGTTATATATATATGTATATATATATTATATAGATATTATATATATATAGATATATCTATATATTTAATAGATATATAATATTAATATATATATATTAATATTATATTATATATACATAAAATGTCAAGAAGAGTACTCATATAATATATATATTTCTAATACTAAAATGTCAAGAGAGTACTCACGCATAAATATACAGTGAAATATCAAAAAAGTTCAGTAAATGATGGAAAAACACTTTTAACACATTTTCCGCATACTGGCAGTTTCGCATATATTAGTTAATGCTCATCAGTGCACTGTTGAGCATTAAACTAATAATTCTAAACTGCAGTATGCGGAAAATTGTAAATTGTATTTTTCCATCATTTACTGACTTTTTGACTATTCACATAGAGATATATCTATATGTATATATAGAATATTATATCTCTCTATATATATATATATATCTTATCTCTCTATATCTTCTCTATATATCTCTATCTATCTATATCTATAATTCTATATCTCCTATACATTCTATCCTCTCTATCTATCTATATATATTGATGAGTAGTATCACCGTGGAGACAACATTGTTCAATTAGTTCAATTATTCCTCCCGTCGGTAGGACGCAGAAAAGGGAAGTTTTACTGATGCAAAAAGGGGGCTCGGTAGTTTTGGTGGGAAGAAGGTTAAACAAGATAGAAAGAAGTGAAGAGTCGTATAAAATTTAACCTCTAATTATAAATACCCTCCACACACTACAAATGTTGTTTTTTTCTAAGATTGTATTTTTTTTCGGTCAATTTCTACTTAAAGCGCTTATTTCTAAATTCATCCGACCCGTTCCTCTTTTCGTTCCTGCTTAACCTCTTCCCCTTCTTACCCCCCAAAACTACCGAGCCCCTCTTTTGCTCATTAAAGTAGCCCCAAAAGAAATCCCTTTCTCGTCCACGACAGGAGGAAATAATTTAAGATGTTATTGTTCTATCCCCGGATGCTCTAAAAAGCTCATACTCGTCCACTAATATACATTGTGATTACAGAAAAAAACCTACATTCAGAATAAACAAAAATAATTAAATCGAAAAACTATGTTTTGCTCAATGTTTTGCTTGGTTATAAGAGGGATAATTAGGCTTTCAGAAAACGTTTAATTTTAGTGTCATTTGGACTTTTGAGGAAGAAGTTATGCCTATTTGCTGAGAGACTTAAAAATCCCTTTGGCTGATTTTGAGCCAAACAAAGATGCATCGTTACATAGAGTAACATGGTCTTCACGCAGATTTGAGGAAAACATTTAAAACAACTTATTGTTACACACTATACGGCGGGAAATAATTGAAGGATTATAAAAATAATATCCCTGAGATTACAAATGAAATGCTGAGTGAAAACATGTTCAATTTCATAAATAAGAAAGTCAAGATAGCTGTTGTAAGACCATAGTTTACTTTGGTTCAGCAAGATTTCCGGGTTTTTAACCTATGAAAATCGGGATTGGAAGTTGGCCTGTATTTTTGAGTGTAATTATTTTTTGTCACAAATAATGACCCAAATGGTTGTCCATAGCTCTCTGCCGGAAATTAATTTCATTAGGTCAGTACTAATTATGCATTCATGTCTGAAAAATCGTGATCTTTTGGCCTTCTCCAATCCGCGTGAAGCCCGCCCCGGAGGTCACGTACTTGCCCAATCAGCGTCGTATCGCCTTACCGCGTGACTCGTGTTTACGATGCATGATCTATCACCTGATGTGATCCCGCGGGGAAAGTTCGTCTGCTGTATCCTTTTCATAGAGTGGTTACACGCATGCGAATTGGCTGTTGTTTCAAGGTGTTTTTACATGTTGGAGCGGGCAAAACGTTGGAGCGGGCCAAGTTATCATATTCAATGCATTTTTAGTAGGCAATCGGTAAGGAAGCTAGACAGAAAGCCTTTGATTAATCAGGGTTTTTCCATTAGGTACCATTCGTTTGATTTATGAAGATAATATTGTCGAAAATCGTGTGTGGAGATCCAAATTTTACTCGTCCACCATTTGCGAAATTGAAGTCGTATTTTCGTAATTAAAGTTCATGAATTACATGTTCAGGATACTTCTGATAATAAATGTTGTCATTCTATATCACCGCCTAGGATTTTAGCTTACTGTAAGAAAGTAGGGTGGTAACAAAGGTGCAAAATAATTAGCGTGAAAAATCGGAACAGAAGCAAACGGACAGTGTGCTGTTGAGCAATGTCAATGACATACACTTCAGAAAAATCACTTGTATTAATTATTTCGTTTAAATTCCTTAAAATCATTATTTAATTGCCATACCATATCTACAGTGATGAGAGATTAGTTGGGGTGTGGTTTGTTGTCAAACTCACTTTATTATAAAATTGTGAAATTGAAGAGGAGAAGGGAGGATTTTAGATTTTGACACGATGAGCCATTCTTGTCAGTTGTTTACCGTACGAAAACTCTATGGTACGGCCCAATACACTGTGTGACCTTGGTGTCTTTGTGTGCCTTATTGTTATACGAGTACAAGTACGAGGCCTCTATTGCAATGCGTGGCGCTTGTGTTGTCGTTGTACTGAAGTATAGCGGGTCCCATATCAACTGATGGATTGTTTTGAGAGATATTATCTTCAGTATTCGTAATGAGGTTTGACTGGCTAGTCAAATTATATCTTACAAAGAACATGGGAATATGATTAGTAATTTTTGGAAATAATAAGATTTTGTTTTGTGAAAAATGCACATCGTGAAATCTCTTCTACTCTTGATTTTTGTTGTTAATTTATTTCACGCGGTCACTATGTAAATTCAAGGTCGTTCACTGTATGGTACTGCACAGCACCTGAACTGCTAATAATAATTATTAGGAGAGAGATAGAAAAATAATTATATGTTGTGTGATATTATTTTAAACTGTAATTAAGTTAGGAACGATCAAGACATGATTAAAAATATTCTCTCTTTAATTCATGAAGTTTAATGTCATGTAAACTCTGGTCATTCACTGTATGGTACGGCATATGCGCACCGAACTGCAAATAATTAGGAGAGTTAGAAAGGAAATTATAATGATGTGTGTAATCATGTGAAGACTTTTAATGAAATTAGGAGCGATTTGAAGACATCAAATATTTTCGCTTCAATTGTTTAGTTAGGAGAGATTGAATCCTTGTTGATAGTTAATAATTTATAGTTTATATGTGAAGACCAAGGTAATGTGCCGTCTAAATGATAGGAAGTTTGTATTTTGTTTTCTTTATTTGATTGCTTTGGAAAATTATATGGTGATAAAAATTAAATACTAAAATAGAAATACTTCTAAAGAAACATGATAACTTTTTCCCTTGTATCAACAGTTTTAGAAAGTCATCACTTCCTCCTGCATTTGTAGATTTGGTGATTAATTAAATGTTTGTCATTTTGACTTGTTTTTGCTGAATAATTAAGCTTACAATTAAGGATAAATTATTATTTTAGGGGGATGTTAGGAACATGGGCTCTCATAGGGAAAAATATTATGACTATCCCCATGTAAATAGAGTTGATATGATGTATTTATTGTTTATGATGATTGATGATTATGGGAACTATTTCCTCTCCCTTTCAATCCAAATGTCACAATAGTCACAAATTATAAGTCCACAAATAGTCACCAATTTATAATGGCGACAATATGTCACAAATCGTAAATTCACCAATATATCACAAATTATGGTCATCATGATATGTCAACACCATGGTATGGTGACAATGCATGCAAAGGCAGGCACCTCACGGTAGTGCTTCAGGCGTCTTGTTAGAGGAGAGGGAGGGGGGGGCTTAGCCTTCAAAATATAATGTGACAATGCATGCAAAGGCAGGCACATCGGTAGTGCTCGCCGTCTTGTTGGAGGTGAAGGGCTTAGCCTCAATAAAATAATGGACAATGGCATGCGAAAGGCAGGCACCCTCGCGGTAGTAGTGCTCGGAGTCCTTGTTGGAGGAGGTGAGGCGTAGCCTTCAAGTAAATTAATGTGACATGCCATTGACAAAAAGGCAGGCCCCGCACGGTTTATTGCTCGGCGCCGTCCGTCTTGTTGGAGGTGAGGGATTAGCCTTCATAAATATAATGTGACAATGCATTGCAAAAAGCAGCGCACCTCACATGGTAGGCTCGGAGCTGTCTTGTGGAAGGTGAGGGCTTAGCCTTCAATAAAGATAATGTGACAATGAATTTGCAATAAAGGCAGGCATCTCACGGTAGTGCTCGGCGTTCTTCTTGTTGGAGGGATGAGGTCTTGGCCTTCAATAAATATACAATGTGACAGGAGCATCTAGGAGTTGAAAACCATGGGCCGAGAACATGAGGTGTCTGCCGATATCTGTGTGGCGACGAAATGTCACGGAGAAGCAATGTTGTGTCTTGGAGCCCACCTGGTGTCTCATTTAAAGTTATTATATACTATGAGCGTGTTAAAAGTATTATTTACAGACTCATGTGTGTATAATACAACCATATGCGCCCAGGTGTCATATGCGTGTGTATTTACGTTTGCAGGCCAGTGCCATGAGGGGGAACATATGCCACAATAAAGTGATTTTGCCAGTCTTGTTATATTTAGGAATTATTAAAACGATAGGTGTGGAAACCAAACCTATGCACCCCTGTGTCATAGGTGTTGTATTTACGATGCCGGCCAGTGCATAGATGGGGGGAACCTATGCCCAAAAAAGTGGTTGGAGTAGGGTATGTAATTAGGTATGCAAATTAAGTGGGTAAACTAGTACATAGTTATAAAGACAGTAAATCGCAGTCTGTGTATCCTGTTATCGGTACTTGACGTTGTGATTTAATCTGACGACAAGACGAAGCGGTTAATAAAATTCTTGAGAAACTGATTTACGGAGTCACGTGCGTCATTTAGAAAGCAAGGTTCTGTCCCTTGCAATACAGCGAGTCCTCCGGGGCGCCTCCCGATCCCGCTATCAATTGTGTCAGAAGTGGGATCCTAATGACAACGTGCGAGGCTGTGGTGAAAAAGGTGGGACGTCAAGCGACGAAGAAGTTGTATGTGCGAGGAGGGTAAAGAAGGTGCGAAGAAGAGGACGGAGTTGTATGTGCGACGGAGGGATTCAACGGCAACTTGTGTGGACATAAGTGCCTGTGACGTTGTGTGTGCGACCGGAGCCGACGTCGGATGGTGGTGCGACGAGTAGAGGTGCTGCGGTACTGCTATGGGGGATTCAACGGCGACTTAAGAGGACATAAGCGTATGGCAGCCAGAGGATCTGGGCGAAGTGAGATGAGTGACATTGAGGGGAGGCACCGAAGAAGGCGGGGGAGCTGAGTCGTGGCGATATGGATGGTGTTGTGAGAGGTGTGGGGACGTGAGGTCGGGCAAGCGATGATTCTGCAGTCGGTGTAAAGGAATGATAGTGGCAAGGGAAGACGTGAGGTGGGAGAGGACATGTTAGGATGGATGAGGAACGGGAATCAAGGATGAGTACTCGACCGAGTCCGATGGTATCGGGATGGAGATACGGTCACCGGGGCCAGTTAGAAAGAGGGGTGGGGGGGATCGAACTAAGAGGGCGTATAGGCGTGTATAGATTCATTATGGAGAGCAATGGACACGAGACTGATGAGGACGAGTTGACAGACAGGAGGGGCGTAGGAGACGACGGAGGTTGATTGAGTTGGACCGTCAGTTAGAGGAGGAGGACTTACGTTGAAGCGGCGTTCGAGCATGGGAAGAAAGAGAGAAGGGGAGAAAGAAGAACAAAAGGATAGATGGCAGGACAGCAGATGATGCGGAGGGAGGCCGGGTGGAGGAAGAGAGAAGAAGGTGTGGAGAGAGGAGGAGCGGTTAAGAGCTTGGGGTCGTCAGCAAAAGGAGAAAGAGGAGATCGGATTCGGGAGGTGCGCGGTGACGCAGATTTGTTTAAAGGAGGGGGAGAGCGTCTTAGAGAAGTGGGGTACTCAATGGGAGACGAAACGTAGAGGAGAGATGCGGACAGTTAAGGGATTAGGAAGGTAAATTGTTGGAGAGAGAAGGACGGATACGTGAACGGGAGGGATATTTCGACATGGTGTAGAAGGGAATTGTGACGGGCTCTCCCCTCAAATATGAGGGTGTGGGGAGTCATGATATGCCCAAAGGACAGGCGAGGTTAAAGTAAGAGGAGATTACTGCTCCGGGAGAAGTTCGAAGAGGGAAATGGAGAGATACGGAAGCACGGCTAGAGTTTCAAGGATACGAGACGCAGTGCGATGGGAAGGATGGGCGAGGCTCAGTGAGACGGAATATGAAGGAGTGGAGGAGTACAAGCGCTAAGCAAGGAAAGAGAGAGGTTAGGAGATTCGGTGGTCGCGAGCGTGGAGGCAGGACACAAGTGGCAAAGAGAGCGGTGTCGCGACACGAGAAAGAGTGATAGATCGGCCGTCACCTTGCCTATGAACGCGTGTGGTGAATTGGTGTCCTCGTGACACGATGCGAAGGAAATAGCACATATAAGATTAGAAGGTTCGTACTCTCGTAGTGAGACCGAATAGTTACTCGCAACGGTATGTGCAACGCATTGAGAGAGAAGCAGAGTGGGGATATGAAAGTAGATCGTCTAGCGAAACAGAATGGAAGGTACTGGTGACCCGGACTTGTTAGAACCTCCTCCGTTGAAGAGGGAGAAGAGGGCACGAAGGCTTTTTTTTTTGTTTGTTGAAGCAAGCAGAGTTTGCAGAAAGGTATGGAGAGAGGCCGAAAAATGAAAAGGAAGTTTTAATTACGAGGGAAAACACCCTGGGAAGGCTTTTCGACGCATTTTCGAGGCCTGGCAGGGAATACAATAAAGGACTGATAAGAAGCGACGTATCGCTGTTTAATTGTTGCCAGGGGGATGCATTATCTGCCTTGAGCATTAATGACGTTAAACCGAAGGAGATGACCTTTGCGGAAATGATGGATGTATGGAGAAGGAGTTCGGACAAGTTGGGCGTGTGCCGAAATATTACTGTCAAGAATGCAGCGGCGGGAGCAGAGGCGGGGAGGTCTATGCATTAGGATTGGATATTAAAGAGACTAAACGGCGCTAGCGTTTCCGCAGACTGAGAAGCAAGGTAGAGATTTGTTGGAAAGGGCGGTACTTTACAGATGCAATAGAAGATCGGTCATTCGGAAGATCTGGTCCAGGCGAGGCCTGGCACTTTAGAGGAGGCAATCAGCAGGCCAGAGATATTTTTTTTTTTTTTTTTTTTTTTTTTTTTTTTTGAATCGTTCCACCGTAGTGAGAAGTAGAGGAGTAGGAGTAGGTGTGCAAACGAGAT
The DNA here is from genome assembly GCA_023653785.1 of Ophioderma brevispina. Classification (NCBI taxonomy): domain Eukaryota; kingdom Metazoa; phylum Echinodermata; class Ophiuroidea; order Amphilepidida; family Ophiodermatidae; genus Ophioderma; species Ophioderma brevispina. The sequence goes on along the minus strand of JAMKCH010053906.1, from coordinate 16,089 downwards.
TGGTTGAGTCTCAGTCAACCCGACAGTGGATTTCGCCAAGTTAGAGGAAAGGATGGATGCACGGGAAGTAGGTGGAAGCATGTGTTGAGGAGCAGAAAAGATCTGTAAGAGAAGGGTTGAGGTCGGCCAACGAGACCAAGCAGCCAAGGGCGGCATCGCTTAACGGGTATCAAAGACAGAGCAGTGGAACGGGACAGAGACGTGGAAATATCCCGGCAGAGCGCCCACGCCCCACCGGGGCCTCCGTTATGCTTATGTCAGAAGCTGGACACTTCGCACGAGATGTGCGAGGGGGGGGGGGGGGGAACCCCGGTACCGCCGAGAGAGGGGCGGTGTTTCCGCTGCGAGGAGTTGGGCCAAACTACAAAGAATTGCCGTTACAATGATGTGGTGTGTCGCAGATGTCGAAAGGAAGGACACCGTATCCATCATTGCAAAATGTCGGGAAAGAGATTGGGCCAATCCCAAGGGGGCCATGAGAGGGCCGGCGGCAAGCAGAGCCGCGTCAGTTTAAACCAAGAACACATTGGGTGTCGGGGGGATGGGCACGCAAGGGGGTACAGAAGGCGTCAAAGGTGCAAATGTGAGAGAAAGTAGGGATATTACGAGGGCGGAGAGCGTAGATTGTCGACTGGTATGGGGAGGGCGAGACACGGAAGGAGGGTTGGAGGCGCGGCAGGAGATGGACGCCGAAGCGACGAAGGGTCAAACGGAGGGCTGGTGGATCTTCGTGATGTTGAGGTGTTGACAAGGTCAGAGGATGTGCTGAGTTCTGCAAAGGCGGACATGTATGTACGGTGTTGGTAATGCGGTGTCTACGTCATTATGACTAGACATCTGGACTTCAACTCGATTATGCCGGAGTTGTACCAGATTGATCCGGCTCAGAAGCGGACCTAGGCTTTCGGTTTTCTTCACAGCTCAATCAGGCCGATGGGCGACAGGTAACGACGTGGAGGAATAGCAAACCTGGAGATAGGCGTGGGAAATTGGTGCCATGCGCTGAGTGGATGGTCGCAGACGTGAGAAAGGCAGTGAAGAGGATTTCCTGTTTTCTTTTTTTTTTTTTTTATTTTTTTCAAAACAACTGTTGCGATAATCGATCTTGGTCAACAGCAGCTCCACGTTGGAGGTGAAAAGTACGATGTCGTCAACGATTGAGTAACTCAACATCAGAGGTTGTGGCTGAGGTATCGTAGTGGTGCAGGCCGCGCATCAAGTAGTTGTATCTGCTGCGATATTGCATGCAGACGAGGGGGAGTGTTGGAGCAGCTACTAGAGGTCGTTATGTCGGACGAGATAGGTGGCGAGGGAGCTTGCACAGAATACCGGAATCGTGCGAAGGTCGAGTGCGGCTGGGAGGTAGTAGAGCCGTATAGATGTGGGCCCAGCAGTAATCGATAGCGGACTAATTGGGGGCAAGAGGTTATTGAAAAGTTAGACTGGGTGCCAGGTTACAATTACAATGTGTGTGACTTCCATCGCAGAGGTGAACAAGGCGCTACGTAGGCAAGTGTGTGCTGGTGGTAGGAGCATGAGGTGGGCGAGGACTAGGATAGGGGGGGCGAGATCCAAATGTGAACCGGCAGAGTGCCTGAACATTGACAGGAGCTGTTAGAGCAGGAAGTACTACCCACTGGGAGAAGGAGAGAGGAGAAAAGGTGGCGGGAGTTATTAGCAAAAACTATCAGTATTGATATGGGGAGTGCCCGGCTATCGGCAGCCATTGAGGAGGTCATCGCAGCAGCGTGAGGGGTGGAGCGACAAGTGAAAGAGATTTGGAGAAAGGGCGAAATTACAGCCCTTTCGGATAGTGCTGCTCTAGCCCAGTGGTGGTAGTAGCAAAGAAGGATGGATCTAAGCGCCTTGTCTGGACTATCGAAGGTTGAATGAGTTCACGATGAAGGACGCGTGTCCTTTGCCGCGAATCGATGATTCGTAGGATGCTTTAGGGGGGCGCAAAGTCTTGACCAATTCGAGTGGACTCAGGCACTGGCAGGTTGAGAGACACGGCGCTAGAGATAAATCTGCCTTCCCCACCACCAGCGGACTCGATGCTTGGAACGTCTTACATTTGCCTTGCAATGAGCCCTCACGTTTGAAAGATTGAGGATAGGGTGTTAGTCGGATTGAGAGGAGCGCTACTTGTTTATTTAGGACGACGTGATCGATTAGAGGAGGTGTTGCAGAGGTTCCGAGGACCGGGTTGAAACTCAATCCCTCAAAGGTACCTATTTTCAAAGGAGGGACGTATTTGGGCCACGTAGTGTATGAAAGGGGTATCCCTACGGATCCGTCCAAGATAGAGCAGTGGTATTGGCGACGCCAAAGACGCCCACGCAGGTGCGTAGTTTCTTGGGACTGGCGTCGTACTATTGTCGGTTTATCCGTGGATTTGCGGATATCGAGGCAACTTCTCCACGGCTGACAGAGAGAAGAAGTTGGTGTTTGAATGGACAAGCAAATGGTGACGATGCGTTCAACACGTTAAAGGAGTTGCAGCTGTCAGTGCTCCAAGTTGGATTACCCACGGACCAGAGGGCCCCAATTCATTTTAGACACTGACGCCAGCAAATTGGCAATAGGGGGCCGAGTGTCACAAGAGCAGGATGGCGAGGAGAGGGTTATAGCGTATGGCAGAGTCAATTGTCCCGGCCAGAGCGAAACTACGTGTGACGAGAAGAGTAGCTTCTGCTGTGGTTGTATTCCTACAAAAAGTATCGTCACTACCAAGGAGGAAAAAGGTGGAAATGAGGCGTGGCCACGGTGCTAAGGTGGTTGTTAACTTCAAAACCACTTGAGGGTCAGTGGCCGAGATGGCTTGAGGTGCGTTCCAGTTTCAACTCGAATTTGAGTACAGACCGGGAAGGCGCCATTCCAACGCAGACGGGCTGTCAAGGAATAACCTGTAGACAGTGTGGGCGGATGGAGCCTAAGAATGTCCAAAATGCGGAGGCTGAGAGGGGAGCCAGAAGCAGGGAGATCAAATGACGTGTGAGGATCGGGTGCAAAACAGAACGGGCTGAAGTGTGCAGGGCCTGACGTGGATTGGGCGCAGTACTCAGTCAGAGTCGGCACACATGCCTCGACAAGCCTGGGCGGATAGAAACCCTGACCCCGTGGTGGTTGAAGTTCGTACTGACTTACAACCGGAGATCACAATAGAGATGATACGTGAGCGCAGTTGGCGGACGAGACAGGGCTTGTCTGAGGAGAAAGGAGGCTGGCGAGGGTAGACCCCGTTGAAAGCATGTACTGCCTGTCGCTGCATGAAGACGCAGGTATGGGGGCCCGTGGGACATGTTGGCAATAAAGGAAGGCATCCTGGAGAAGAGATGGGAGAGTGAGATGGGACAGGACTATTAAGTGGCTTGTGCGTGTACCAAGGACAATGCGGAAGGGAGTGCTAGATTGTAATGCAGGCATCGAAGCAGGAGCGCACCTGGGTCGGAACAAGACCTACCAAAGGTCGAGAAAAGGTTCTATTGGGTGGGGATGAGTGCCGACGTCATATATAGATGGTTAGGCTGCGCGAGGAGGAAGGGGCCACCAAAACGTAACCGAGCCCCCACTTCAACAGTACAAAGTAGGAGCTCCTCTGGAAAGGGTAGCAGTGGAGGTGTTGGGGCCTCTGACCGAGACGGCTGATGGAAATGCATATATCTTAGTCGTTGGCGATACGGGAGCCGTTGGATGTGAGGATATGCATAAGAGATCAAATGTGCCGAGACAGTGGCAGTGAGTGGGTGGGTGATCGTCATGTAGGTTTGGCGTTACGAAGGAACTCCTTCGCCGGGCCGTAACTTCGAGTCGAAGGTATTCAGAGAGATGTGGCCGGATATTGGGGAGTGAGAAGGACCGTACGACCCGTAAACCCCAAGTCGGATGGCCTTGTCGAGCGTTACAACGGACCTATTGCACATTGCCGGTCATCATGATTCAACGTCCCAGAATCAGAAGGACTGGGACCAGTATATTCATATGTGGTGCTGTCGCTTATCGTCACATTGTTCAAGAGTCGACGGCGAGTGAGCCCCAAATCATGAGGAGGTGGGGCGAGAAGTAAGTGGTTCCCGTTGACTTGGTGTTTGCGGTTCCAGATGAAGGAGAATGCGAAACGACTACGCGGAGGAGTTGAGAGAGGGTAGTTAGGGGAATTCATGAGAGGGAAGGCACGCTTGGAGTTCAGCTGTAAGAGGACAGAAACGGAACTACGACCGTTGGGTGCATGAGTCCGGTTTTAGGGCACTGGTCAGTTCGTCTGGTTGTATAACTTAACCATACAAGGAAGTTGCGTACTTCAGGAAGTTAGCCCTGCCGGGGGAGGGTCCATATCTGGTGGTAACCGCGCGCTCAGATGTGGTTTTCCGCATCCAGAAGTCTGCCGCAGTAAGCGAAGCGTTGTTCATGCGGGGATAGGGATTAAAGCTCTCTGAAGGACCTAGCGTTGGTGGGATGGAACTACCATGAGCCTGAAGTTAGAGCTCGAGCGTGGACCTGTTGGCAAAGCGGGATAGAGAGGCCTATAGAAAGACCAGGGGGTCGCGACGCACGGGGAAGTAGTAGCTGCCGAGAATGATGGGGACGCAGAAGAAGGGACATCTGGCGAGGACGGGGTCCGACGATAAGAGCGAGACTGACTGTCATGGTCGAGTGGCTGCGACTGACGAGCTGCCTGCAGCTAAGAAGGGAGCAAGGAGAAGACCAGGAAGCGGATTGCGACGTGGGAGGATGAAGAGGAGCGGACGGTCGTCAAAGGGTGAAGAAGCCAACAAATGAGACTGAGCAGCTAGAAGGGTTCGAGACGTGGTAATAGAGCGAGGGCTGAAGTGGACGTGCCGAAGTGAGAAGGAAAAGTTCAGGAGAAGTTACTGCTTCGAACCGGCGTACACTGAAGTAGTACCATGGAAGAGCGCGGAGGCCGCTGAGCAGAGGAAGAAGGGGACGTGCCGAATTCGACGAAAACAGAGAAAGATAACTGAGGCACCGGCAGCGGCGATGAGGCTGATGTAGTAGTTGACGACACGGAACACGAAGGAGGAACCATAAGCGCGAGCTGGCGAAGGCCCATAGGTTCCGTGATGTGGATATGCACGATACATTTGATTTTGTATGAGTAGGGGAGAAGGAATAGGAGGATTGAGAACCTGTTTTAATATAACGTAATTTTACAAGAAATCATCCAATTATCGGGCGACAATCAAACTAATCAAAGCAAGAAATTGTTCGTTGAGCAATGTGGAATGGGTAGTAGACCATCATAGACAGCGTAGGCCATTGCGGGCGTGAAAGCCCAAAACAGGTGTCTAGTGCAGCTTGTTCAACGTGAACGAAATTAAAGAGCGCCTTCCATCATGACCGTGGATGTGTGGACAGACGGGACGGAGGACTGCGACGAATGGCAGACGTGCCGCAGGACTTTGAATGAGACGGGCCAGCCGACTTTGGATGAATGGCGACGGCGCCAGACGACTTGGATGAATGGCCAGATGGGCCGACAACTTGGATGATATGGGCAGACGCGCGGAAGATGGATGAATGGGCGGACGCGCCGGACGACTTTGGAAGACTGGGCAGACGCGCCGGACGACTTGAGATGAATTTCAGATGGGCCGGGACGGAGACTAAGGCAACAGCCGGACGATTTTGGAGGCCAGACGGGACGGATGGACTTGCGAGGATGGCCAGACGGCAGACGATCTGGAAACGGCCAGACGGGCCGAAAGACCTCACGTGGGCGGTCGATAGGAGAGCCAGAGCGCTAGAGATACTGCACCTTGAGAGATGTGATGATTGACGGGCTCAGAGTACCGAGGACAGCGTCGAGGCCAGGTTATTGCGAAGATACCAGGATTAGGGCATAAATAGAACAAAACCCAAAAACCCACAACCAGTTGGGGGTTGTGATTGTATGGGGTGATCCACCAAAACTGTCATGCGATGGACCTCCCGTATGTAATAGAGACGACGGCGTCCGGAGCGATAGGGAGGTACAGCCAAGTGATACTGTCGTGATACTCGTCAAAACATTGCGGACGGGCGTTTTGACAGCAGGATGGTAAAGGTGGTCCAACAGACAGGCGATCACACCACGGGACTGGATGCAGCAAGGCGTGGCGACATGTTGAATGATGAAAATGGGGGATATTCTGCAAGACTGACCAAGACGAACCGGGCTGTACGATGACAACACTAGACTACTGTGATGACAACCCTGAATGGAGCGAGAAACGCTGACGGCTGTGGCGTCAAAGAAGATTGTAGTATAGGATTAAGAATAGGCAGTTTCGGTGAGCATTTCCAATCCCCATGTGAACTTACAACGTTTGTGGGCCGGGACTGGCACAATCTGGGGGGGGCTGCTGAAACGGGATTTGTGGAAGTTGCCTGTATTTCGGAGGTATTATTTTGTCACAAATAATGACCCAAATGGTTGGCCATAGCTTCTGCTAGAAATTAATTCCATTAGTAAGTACTAATTATGCACAGTCATGTCATGAAAATCGGGGCCTTATTTTTTCTTTCCAATACGCGTGAAGCACGCACGGAGGTTCAGTACATGATCCCAATCAGCGCAACGCCTTACCGCGTGATTCGTGTTTCCGATGCATGATCTACACCTGATGTGATCCAGCGGGAAAACGTTCAGTCTGCTGTATCCTGTAATAGGTGCGTACGCATTGCGAATTGCGTCGTTTTCAAGGTTCTTTTTACATGTTGAGGGCAGTATCCAGATTTAAATGCATTTAGTAGGCAATCGCGTAGGGAAGCTAGACAGAAAGCTTGATAATCAGGTTGTGACATGAGGTTAGATTTATGAAGAAATATGTCGAAAATCGGTGTGGAGATCCAAATTTACTCGTCAACACATTTGGAAATTGAGTGCAGTATTTGTATTAAGTCATGACATAGGTCAGGATAAGCTTTGATACATAAATTTTGGCTTCTAATATCACCGCTAGATTTTAGCTATGTCATGTAAGTAGGTATTACGAAAGGTGCAAAAAGATTAGCGTGAAAAATCGAGAAGCAAACGACAGTGTGCAGTTTACAGTCAATGACAACACTTCAGAAAAATCATTGTTTCATTATTCGTTAAATTTCCTAAAAATCATAATTGCCATACCATATCTACAGGGAGAGAGATTAGTTGGCGTGTGGGTTTGTGTCAACTCACTGTATAAATTGAAATTGAGAGAGAAGGGGAGATTTTGACAGATGCCCGCCATCTTGTCAGTTTACGTACGAAAACTCTTTGGTACGGCCAATATACTGTGTGACTTGTTGTTTGTCGTCCTCTGCTACATGTACAGTACGAGGCCTGATGGAATGCGTGGCGCTTGTGTTGTCAGTTGTAACTAAGTATAGGGGTCCCAATTCAACGTGATGGGATGTTGCGAGATATATCTTCAGCAATGATTTGACTGGTGTAATTAGTAATAAAATGAATTGGGAAATATTTAGTAATTTGGAATAATAAGATTTGTTTGGTGAAAATGCACATCGTGAAACTACTTCTCCTCTTTGAGGTTTTTCGTGTATTATCACGGTCCCTATGTAATTCAAGGTCGTCACTGTATGGTATGACACATGCAACTGAACTGGCTCATACTAATATGAGGAGCGAAGAAAAAAAATTATAATGGTAGTGGATATTAGTTTCAATAGTGTAATGAAGTTAGAACGATCAAAGACATGATCAAGATTTTCTCTTAATTCATGAAGGATTGAATGTATGTAAACTCTAGGTCATCACTGTATGGTCGGCATCTGCCGCACCGAAATGCCATCAGTAGGAGAGTTAAGAAAATTATAATGAGTTGTCGAGCATAGCCCAGAAGGTTTGGTTAGGACGAAGGAGATACCAATATATGACACGGGAAACTTCAGAGAAAAATATAACTTGTGCACTATGGAAAGTCTGCCGGGGTACCCGTTCGTGTGCGGTAGACCACACGGAGAGGGGTAAAGTTACATGGGGGTTCAAATGTTTGAAACTGCCTCTAAATCTAATATAATATAGGCTCAAATATTCCTAGGTAATGCAGGAGTAAAAAAGTCAATTGGGTCACACGCGTTTGTGGGTGCTCACGTTCCAAGAGATTGGGAAATAGTAAAGGTCATTTGTTATTCAAGAAAGGTCACCCGTTGCATACACCAGATTTGTTGTGAAACATTTTTTTAAATGTTTAATTGATATGGAATTCAATATTGAAAGGCTTTGCACTTCAGCTCTCAGGTGTATAATTGGAAGGGGTACAAAAATCCCTGTTGGACTCTATGGGACGGGGACATTTACCCCTCCCTATGAAAGGAAACCAACCCTATGCAAAAATAAAAAACATTTTGAATTCAGTATCATTAAATATGTTTTTAATTTTTTACAACGCCCAATCTTGGTATTACAATTGGTGACCTTTCTTGAATAAACAAATGACCTGTAGCCTATTTTCCCAAAGATATTGGAAAGGAAGCACCACACAAATGTGACCCAATGACTTTTTACTCCTGGTAACCTAAGGAATAATTTGAGCTATATTTCATTAGAATTTAGAGCAGGTTCAACTAATTGACCCCATAGTAACTTTACCCCTTTTCCTGGGGCTACACGCAACAGAAACGGGTCTCGGCAGTGTCATATTTTCAAAAGTTATATTTTTCTCTTGAATTTACCCTATTCAAGTTAGTGGTATCTCGTTCGTCTAAACAAAAACCTTCTGGGATGACGGTCTATGCTTTTTATCATGTGAGACTTTTGAATGAAGTTAGGAGCGATGAAGACATCAATATGTTCGCTTCAATTGTTTAGTTTAGGAGAGATGAAACACTGTTGATAGGTAGATAATATTATATGTTTATGTGATAGACAAGGCAATGTTCCGTCTAAATGAAGGAAGTGTGTATTGGTTTTCTTTTTATTGCTTTAGGCAAATTATATGGTGGAAATAACAATAATACTTAAATTAAAATGACTTCTAAAGACACATGAAAACTTTCCCTTGTAATCAACAGTTTTAGAAAGTCATCATCTCCCTCCTGATTTGGTAGATTTGGGAAATTAATTAAATGTTGTGTCAATTTGATGTTTGCGGAGTAATTAAACTTCAATAAGATAATTATTATTCTTAGGGATAGTTAGGAACATGCTCTCATAGGGGAATAATCATTATGACTATCCCCTAGGTAATAGTACGGGTATGGATTTATTAATTGTATGTGATTGAGATACTGGGAAAACATATTCCCCTCCCTTTAGAGTTAATGTTAAAGGGATAGCTTTAACTGGCTGAACTCACATCATAGCGAATGGTGATATGAACGTAGGGGGGGGGGGGGGGTTGGGGTGAGAAAAAATAAAATTAATACCAGCCTGTAAAATTAGTTATTATTATGGACTAACCAGTTTATTTCAGCAAAGAGGTAAGATGAGATTTTGGTGGGTTCCATACCAGACCAGCGGTCCACATCCAATGTCAATTAAAATTGGTCACATCCAAAGTCACAATGTCACAAATTATAAGTCACTAATAGTCACCAAATTATAATGGTCACATATATTGTCACAAATTCTAAATGTCACACTAGGTCACAAATTATGTCATCCTTAAAAATGTCACAATGGAGGTTGACAATGCATGCAAAAGGCAGGCACCTCACGGTAGTGTAGGGTCGGGTTAGAGCCGAAGGGCTTACATTCAATAAATTATAAGCTTGACAAGCATGCAAAAGGCAGCACTACGGTAGTGGCTCGGTCGTCTTGTGGAAGGTGAAGGCTATGCAGGTCAAAAAATATAAGGTGTGACCAATGCATTGCGAAAGGCAGGAACCTCACCGTAGTGCTCGGAGTCTTGTTGGCGACGGTGAGGGCTTAGACTTCATAACTAAGGTGACAAATGCATGCAAAAGGCAGGCACCTCACGGTAGTGCTCTGGCTTGTTGGAGGTGAGGGCTTAGCTTCAATTATAATAAAGATAATGTGACAATGCATGCGAACGGCAGGCACCTCACGGTAGTGCTCGGCGTCTTGTTGCAGGTGGGGCTTAGCCTTCAATAAATATAATGAGACAATGCATGCAAAAGGCAGACACTCACGGTAGTGCTCGGCGTTTGGTTGGAGGTGAGGGCTTAGCCTCAATAAATATAATGGACAATGCATGCAACAAAGGCAGGGCACATCACAGGTAGTGCTCGGCGTCTGGTTGGAACGCGCAGATGGGCTTAGCCTTCAATAAATATAATTGAAAAAAGAAAAGGCAGGCACCTACGGTAGTGCTCTGCGTCTGTTGGAGGTGAGGGCGTGGCCTTCAATTAAATATTAAGAATGGACAGAGCCTCATATGGAGTTGAGTAAACCATGGGACGATGAACATGAGGTGTCGCGATACTGGGTGGGGAGAATGTCACGGAGAAGCAATGTTGTCTGTTTGGGAGGCCCACTGGTGTCTCATTTTAAATGTTATAATAATATGAGGGGTAAAAGTAATTATTAGAGACTCCATGTGGGTCCAAATACAACATATGCGCCAGGGTCATATGGTTGTATTTACATTGAAGGCCAGGGCCTAGATGGGGGGAACTAGCCAACACGTGATTTTTGCCATTGATTGTTAATTTAGAAGTATAAAACGTATAGTGTGTAAATCCAACATATGCACCCCAGTCATATGGTGTATTGATCGCTTGCGGCCAATTGCCTAGAGGGGGGAAATGCCAAAAAGTTGTTGAGTCGTATGGAAATTAGGTATGCAAATTAAGTGGTGTAACTAAGCAAAAGTTAAATATAAAGGAATGTAAGCGCAGTCGGCTGTATTCCTGTTCTAGGTACTGGACGTTGTGATGTAATCTGACGCAAGACGAAGGATGGTGTATAAAAAGAGTGAGAACTGATTTACCGAGTCAAGTGCGTATTCAGAAGGAGCGAAAAGGTTCGTGTCCCTTGCAACTTACCCGCGGAGTCCTCGGGGCGCTCCGTATCCCGCTACACTACACACGAAACTTGGGAGCCAAAGTGAACATCATAGACGGTTTGTGTTCCTGCTTGAAAAAAAAACCAGGGCGACTATTGAATTTTAAGTTGTAATTCCCGTTATTTACAGAAAAAATTTCGCTTTAGGTCTATGCAATTTATGGACGCTGAGTATACTGTACTTGTGCAAAATAATTACCTAGAGATGTAAAACACCAATTCTGAGCCATTACTGAATCTTATGATTGAACAATGGTAATTAAATTTGTTGAAGATATTTTATTATAATTATGTTACAAAAATAGACCGTGTAATCAAACTGATATGTTTTTTTGTCGAGAAGAAATCGATACATTGAAATTGAATTGTGTGAATTGCCTTGCTATTATACGAATGGTATATGTCGCGGTGTCAGTCTCTCCGCATTGTATGTCTAAAATCGGCCAAACAGGAATTTTAGGTCTCTCCGCCAAAATTGACATAGTTTCCTAAACCAGTAAGTCCGAAAGACACCAAATAAAAATCTTCTGATAGCTGTTTATCCCTGTTACCACCAAAGCTAAACAATTCAAGCAAACATACGTTTAACCTTTGAAAGCCCCACCCCCAAAAACATTTTCCTGAATGTAGGGTTTCTATTGCGAATTATACTCCTGTTATACGACCCGTTCTATGTCTCACTCAGAATTCCTGTAGAAAAAATAGGCACGGAGGCACTCTATAACATACAGAGCTATACATATAGTGGACGTCACCGTTTCGGTTATAAAAAAGTTCTATATTATTGTCCCCGTCCGTAAGACGAGAAAAGGGGATTTCTTTTGGGGGATATTTTAACAGAAAAAGGGGGGCTCGGTAGTTTGGGGGGGAAGAAGGTTTAAGCAGAAAGAAGAGATGGGAAACGGGTCGTATAAAATGTAAAGCCTCTAGAACTAACGCAGATACGATTTGACCGTGGATGTAGCATAAAAAGTCGGCTGTGTATCTTGAATAGGTGGCTGACTGTTACACTGGGCAATTGTATCTGTTAGGAGTAGTTTTAATACTTGGGCATAACCCCCCCCGATCTCAGGAATGGATTTCGCAGGCATCAGCCAGAAAGGTTGGTTAGACGATGAGATACCAATAGGAACACGGGAAAATCAGAGAAAAAATATAACTTTGCAATATGAAAGCTGCCGGGACCCGTCGTTGGTGTAGCCCAGGAGAGGTGGTAAAGTTACTATGGGGGTCAATGTTTAACTGCTCTAAATCTAATAAAATATAGTCAAAGTATTCCTTAGGTAAGCAGGGAGTAAAAAGTCAATTGGGTTCACACGCGTGGGGTGATTCATTTCCAAGAATTGGAAAATAGGCTAAAGGTCATTGTTTATTCAAGAAAGGTCACCCGTTGCAATACCCAGATTTGTTTGTGAAAATTATTTTTTTTAAATGTTTAAAAATTTATACTGACTCAAATATGAAATGCTTTTGCACGTTCAGCATCTCTTGTGTTATAATGGAAGGGGTAACAAAAATTCCCTGTAGGACACTATGGGACGGGGACATTATACCCCTCCCTATGAAGGGAACCAACCCTTATGCCAAAATAAAAAACCAATTTTGATCAGATCATTAAATATGTTTTTACTATTTTTACAAAAAAAAAAAAAGAAATTTGGTATTACAAATTGTTGACCTTTCTGACATCAACAAAATGACCGTTAGCCTATTTTCCCAATATCTTGGAAAGGGAAGCACCACACACATGTGACCCAATTGACTTTTTACTCTTGGTAAACCTAAGCGAATAATTTGAGCTAATTTCATTAGATTTAGCGCAGTATTCAAATATTGACCCAATAGTAACTTTACCCTTTCCTGGGGCTACACGCAACAACGGGTCTCCGGCAGACTTCATATTTCAAAAGTTTATTATTTTCTCTGAAGTACCCGTATTCAGCTATTGGTATCTCGGTCGTTTGATCAAAACCTTCTCGGGATACGGTATATTGTATCATGTGAAACTTTAATGAAGTTAGGAGCGATGAAGACATCAAATATTTTCGCTTCAATGGTTTAGTTTAGGAGAGAGTTGAACAATGTTGATAGTTAATAATATTATGATTTTATATGTGAAGGACAAAGGTTAATGTTCCGTCTAAATGATAGGAAGTTTGTTATTTTGGTTCTTTATTGCTTTGGAAAATTATATGGTGAATAAAATAAATACTAAATATTAAATTACTTCTAAAGACACATGATAAACTTTCCCTGTAATTCAACAGTTTTAGATAAGTTCATCACTTCCTCCCGCATTTATGGATTTGGTGATTAATTAAATGTTGTCATTTTGATGTTTTGCGGAATAATTAAACTTCAATTAAGATAATTATTATTCTGTAGGGATAGTTAGGAAAACATGCTCTCATAGGGAAGAATATTATGACTAATACCCTATGTAATAGACGGATATGGATGTATGATGTTGATGATTGAGATACTGGGTACATATTTCCCCTCCCTTTGCGTTAGTGTTAAATGGTAGCTTTAGACTGGCTGCTAACTCACATTAGCGAATGTGACATGAACGTAGGGGGGGGGGGGGGGTTGTGTGAGAAATAAAATAATACAGCCATTGTAAATTAGTTTTATTATGTACTAACCACGTTATTTCAGCAGAAGAGGTTAAGATGAGATTTTGGTGGGTTCCATTACCAGACATGTGGTCACATCAATGTCAAATTAAATTGTGTAGCATCACAATGTCACAATAGTCACAAAATTATAATGTCACCAATAGTCCACCAATTATCAATGTCACAATATGTCACAACTCAAAGGTCACAATATGTCACAAATTATGTCAGCTTAATGTTTCCACAATGGAGGTGGACAATGCATGCAAAAGGGCAGGCACCTCACGTAGGGCAGGGTCTGGTTAGAGCCGAGGGCTTAGCCTTCATAAATATAATGGACAATGCATGCAAAAGGCAGGCCACAGCATCGGGTAGTGCTCGGCGTCTTGTTGGAGGTGAGGGCTAGCCTTCAATAAATATAAGTGACAATGCATGCGAAAGGCAGGAACCTCACGGTAGTGATCGGGCGTCTTGTTGGAGGGAGGCTTAGCCTTCAATAATATAATGTGGACAATTCATGCAAAAAGCAGGCACCTCACGGGAGAGCTCGGGTCTTGTGGAGGTGAGGGCTTAGGCCTCAATAAAATATAATGTGACAATGCATGCGAAAGGCAGGCACATCCGGTAGTGCTCGGCGTCTGTTGGAGGTGAGGCTTAGCCTTCAATAAATATAATGTGACGATGCATGCAAGAGAAACCTCCGGTAGTGCTCGGCGTCTTGTGGAGGTGAGGCTTAGCCTTCAATTAAATATAAGGAATTTTTTTTTTTTTTTTTTTTTTTTTTTTTTTCTTTTTTTTCTGACAATGCATGCAAAAGGCAGGCACCTCCACGGTAGTGCCGGCGTCTTGTTGGAGGTGAGTGTTTAGCCTTCAATAAATATCATGTGACAATGTGCAAAAGGCATGCACCTCACGGTAGTGCCGGCGTCTTGTTGGGAGGGGAGGGCTTGGCCTTCAATAAATATAAAATGTGAATTGAGCATCATATGGAGTTGAAGTAACCATGGGACGATGAAAATGAGGTGTCTGCGAATACTGGGTGGCGACGAATGTCACGGAGAAGCAATGTGTCTGTCTTGGAGCGCACTGGGCGTATCATTTGAAATTTTATATATATGAGGGTAAAAGTAATTATTAAGACTCCATGTGTGTAATTACAAACATATGCACCCCTAGGTGTCATATGGTTGTATTCGATTGCCGGCAGTGCCTAGATTGGGGGGAACCTCTGCCAAAAAAGTGATTTTTGCCATTGGATGATATTTAGGAAATTAAACGATATATGTGTGTAAATCAAAATATGCACCCCAGGTGTCATATGATTGTATTTACGATTGCCGGCCAGTGCCTAAGAGGGGGGGAACCTATGCCCAAAAAGTGGTTTGAGTATTTTTTTTTTTTTTTTTTTTTTTTTTTTTTTTTTTTTTTTTTTTTGGGTAGTAAATTAGGATGACAAATGAAAGGTGTAATAATAAATAGTTATAAAAGGACATGTAATCGCAGTCTGATGTATCCTTTCTAGGTACTTGACGTGTGATGTAATCTGACGACAAGACGAAGGCTGCTGGTTGTAATAAAATTATGGAGAACTGATTACGAGTCACGTGCGTTCATTAAGAAGGAGCGCAAGGTTCTGTACCTTGCAACTTACGGAGTCCCCGGGCGCTCCAGGATCCCGCTACACCTAACGAAATGGGAGCCAAAGTGAACCATAGAAGGTTTGTGTTCCGCTTGAAAAAAAAAAACAGGTGCGATATTGCATTTTTAAGTGTAATTCCAATTTATTACAGAAATTTCAGCTTAGTTTCGCATTTATGCGACGCGAGATACTGACTTGTGCAAAAATAATTACCTTAGAGGAGTAAAACAACAATTTCTGAGAAATTATGACTGCTTATGATGAACAATGGTAAATGCAAATTTGTTGAAAATTGTACTATACAATTACTGTTACCAAAATAGACCGTTTTAATCCACATGCATAGGTTTTTGCGAGAAGAACCATACCAGAACCAACATTTGAAATTGCAATGTGTGAATGCATTTGCTATTACGTATGATTAGTCGGTGTCCGGCTCTCCGCATGTATGGCTAAATCGGCCAAACAGAATTTGGAGGTCTCTCCGCAAAATGACATAGTTTCTGAACCTACGTCCGAAAGACACCAAATAAAAATATTCTGATAGCCTGTTATACTGTTAACAACAAAGCAAACATCAAGCAAAAACATAAACGTTTACCCTTTGAAGAAACAACATCTCTCCTGAATGTAGGTTTTTATTGATCACAATGATACTCTTGTTATAAGCACCGTTCTATTGTTCTCACTCAGAATTCCCTGTATAAAAAAATAGGCACGGGTCTTATAACAAGAGTCTTACATATAGGACGGCACCGTTTCGGTTATAAAAACAATTTATATATTCTCCAGTCGTAGGGACGAGAAAGGGGATTCTTTTGGGGGATATGTTAATCAGCAAGAGGGGCCGGTAGTTTTGGGGGGAG
>JAMKCH010053905.1:0-120772 GCA_023653785.1 Ophioderma brevispina | reverse complement strand
ACTTCCGTAAAAACTCTGGGGCTTTGGGGGGACGCGGCTATTAGATGATCGGGCCTACTGGACCTTTTAATCGACATCAAAATGTCTAGAAGCCGATTTTTGCACCCATATACCCATTTAATTTATAAAATGTGGTTTTCAGCTTTAATACTTGCAGGTTAATTTAAAAATGCCAAGTGCAATAAAGCCAAAAAAACAAAACTCATTGGTTGTTACATCTGAAAAAGGATGATCGTGGCTTGACTTACACTTTGTTTGATGGAAGGACCCCAGGTCACATTTGGGCCGATAATTGTTGAACACATGTTTTGAGGGTTGATTAAACGGGATTTAACTCACTTTTGGTCATATGCGAGTGGGCTCCAAATCCGAAACCACAATTCTCAAAACAAAGCCTTAAATATGTCTGTTGCAACAATAACACTTCACCCACATATCAGTGAGCATGCTTTTTGGTGCCGTAACTCCAGTTACATTCTTAGTTGAGGGCTTTCATCATTTCTCAACCCTCGGTTTGATTTGTAACAGTTATGTTCTTACATGACATTTATTTGTTACTGGTTTTGATGTTTTTTGTTAATTTGATTTTAAAATGTTATGTTAAAGAGGACATATTATACTTGTAGCTCGGCTCAAATTGCTGCTTCCAAACATCAAGGCACCTTTTTTTAAAATGTCTCCTGTCAAATTACATGTAAAAACAATGAGATGCTTACTGGGAGACAATTGAGGGACAGCACACCCATTGGCAAAGTAATTAAAATATGGAGTCAAGTTCTTTTATTTTTCACTGAATAAGCTCTAAAAACAAAAAGTTGAAGCCTCTAAAAGGGGGAAAAGGACAAACTATCACTCTAAGTGCTTTCTTTAATAAGCCCCAGAGGGTGGTTTAGCGCTTTCCTTTGCACATTAGGTTTTTAAAGTTGCAATTTGTCACATTGTTTCTGAAATGGTATAGAGGTTTTTATAATCAGAAAAAAATGGGGAAGGGGAGGAAAAAGTAATTAAAAAGAAATCTAGCATAGCACACAATTTTTTGTGTCACCTGTCCTTAAGAAGGAAGGCACATAGGGGATCACTTTGTTCACTATGGTGGTTTTGTGAAAACAAAAGTTAACATTTGTCTGTAATACCCGCATAATTCGTTGGACTTAAACAAAACTTGAGTAATCGATTGCAACATAGGATCCCTCATTTGTTTCAGGTCAAAGGTCACACGACAAGGTCAAAGGTCAACGACAAGGTCTCAAAGGTCGCACATGACAAGGTCAAAGGTCGCCTGGCAGGTCAAAGGTCGCATGGCAAGGTCAAGGTCAGGTGAGGTTCAGTTGTAAGATAGGCTGGAAAATGTAAAATTGCCACCTCAATTGAAAAAGTTCAATTGGAACCAAACTTGAGTCATAGGAGCAAAATTAGATCCCTCATTTGTTGATGAAGGCCAAAGGTCACCTGCCAAGGTCAAGGTTAAATGACCTATTGATTACAAAACCGCTGATGGAGGGTGACACATGCGGTCTGTGGACCGGCCGTAATATTTTTACTTAAAAAGGGCCAAAAACTACATAGGGTTTAAGGTTGCAAGCAAAAGAGAGGCCAACATTGTCTGGACGTCCCACAAGAGGAAAGAACACACTTTATTGTTGGCTTAATTGTCCCCGCCGAACGATGTTCGGAAGGGGACTATGAAAGAGCAGAGTTCGTCGTCCGTCCGTCCGTTCGTCCGCGGTGACAAAAATGTAACCCATGTTGTATACCATTTATCTGGAGTTCAGTAAGGGCGACAATGATGTACTTGGTGGAAAAGAAGGGGTTGACGAATTCTCGACTGATTAGATTGTGGCCGTAAAAATAGCTATTCTATCTGTAATTGCATAATTATAAGAATTTTCCTGCAAGGCTGTTTACAAGTTTTCTGGAGTTCTTGTTAAGGCGTATAATGATGTAAAACCCTTTGGGGGCTGGAAGCGGACTGAAGAGAGTGCTTGCCTGATAGATTTGGGCGTATTTCGGGCATATGGAGTATGCAAAATGAGCTAATTAATATGCAAAATCAGCGTAAATTGACTAATATTTTTAACTGTACATTGGATACCAAAATTCTGCACTGCATAATCGCCTATCATGGCACATTCTTTGTTGCATTGAAAGTATGTGATTATATTGTGGGCTATGGTATGCCAAAGGAGCTAATTTAAATATGTGTGATGCGTATCTCTGAAACGGCTGCACGGACGGCCCCACAATTACTTCACTACATGCGGACTTTGCTATGGGGAGGGGGGAGGTGTTGGGGAGGGGTGGGAGATTCTGGATAGGGGGGCGGTGGGGGGGGATGGGACGGGTGGGTGGGGAGGGGGCAGGGGGGGGGGGGGGTGTTGTGAGGAGGGGAGGGGAGGGATAGAAAGGAGGGGAGGGGGGTGTTGGGGAGGGGGTGTGGCGGGGTGTGCGGGAGGGGGGGGGGAGTGGCGGTGGTGTTGGGGAGGGGGGTGGGTATGAGGGTGTGGGGGGAGGGGGCGGTGGGGAAGGGTGTTTGGGGAGGGGGTGAGGAGGGGGCGGTGGTGTGGGGAGGTGTGGGGAGGGGGTTGGGCGTGTGCATGATGTGCGGATCGGATGAGGGGGTGAGGGTGTGTTGGGGGATGGGATGTCGGTTGCGGGGTGTTGGGGAAAGGGGAGCGTGTTATAGGTATTGGGGTAGGGTTGGGGTATTGAGGGTGTTAAGTAGGGGGTGGGGTGTTGGGGGGTGTTTGGGATGAGGGTGGGGTGTAGTGGTGGGTGGTTGGTTTTGGTGGGGTGTTTGGGAGGGCGTGGGGTGTTGGGGAGGGGGTGGAGTGTTGCGGGGTATTGGGGAGGGGGTGGCGTGTTGCGGGGTCTTGGGGAGGGGGTAGGTGGTTGAAGTTGGATTTATCACTGTTAGTGATCGCAACATTCGGGCGGACATATTTTAACCATCGCGTAAATACGAGTTGCGCCTTGTTAACCAATAATTTGCTACTTTTTAACCTCGATATGGAGTCATGCAGAGCTTTATGTGATAGCAGTGTTTTTTTGACTCTATCTGTTTTGTTCACACTTGCCAAAATGGTCTGTTTGAAAACACTTGAGCCGTTGCACAAAAAGTCAGACCACTGACCCAAGACCCATATGCGGTGTACACATGTTTTGGTCAAGGTCACATGCCCATTAAAGGGCGCATTCTTTGAAAATGTATAAATTCCTTGTGCCACAAATCAGTTGCTATAATCACCAGCTTGGTCAGAATACCACTGACTCAAAGATCCACACAGGGTTACACAGCACAAATGTTTAATGACTTGCTGAGGCTACAGCACCATTAGTGCTCCCTTGTTTTGTACCTTAATATCACTTGCGGATTGTTTATTTTTAACAGTATTTGAAATGCCGCTGCCATTTTATCTAGTGCCTATGTGGCACAATTCGTCTGTTGCTCGTGGAATGTGTTTTTTTTACCAAAAAGAATCAAGAAAGCCACACTGTTCACATTGATGAACAATGTTTGCCAGTGGGTGACCTCATTTTCTATAACCAGGACAGCAATTTTCAATTTTTCTGTGGCTTTTTTTTAAGGATTGTTTGTAATACAAAAAATTCTCAGTGACATTAGTGAGTGATTTCAAAGCAGCGTTTAAAAATGATCTGCCAGTCATATTTTTCATAAAATCCTGTATCCATTCATGTGTGAATGTTTTCTGTGGCATTCCCATGACTGTCAACGTGGTGCATTGCGACTTCATTATGTATCGGCTTTTTTGATTTTTGTTTTCTTGCTTATAGCTCCGAGAGTGTATACAATGGCATTGTGTGCCATAAACGTGGGGTTATCCTTCGACACGCAAGAAACTCTAGTCGCTGCCAAAGAATAAATATTTGTTCATTTTTGTTATATAAAAGCCACGTTATGTACTGATTTCATGGTAATATTCAGAATCGGCAGAAAAATGCATTTAAAATGATTCTAAACAGGCTATTCTTTGTTGCATTTTCTTGGCTCCCAAAATGACCTCAAACATTTAGCCCTGGAGCTAGCACAAACATTTGAACACATCTCAGTACCAAGGTTGGAGTGATTAAATATGTTGGACAGACTGTTGACCGGCACGCCCTGAACGTGATTCCTTAAGTGCCGCAGGGGTGCCATTAAGGAGAGGGGTGGTGGCCAAAACACAGTTTGTAACAGGGGTCAAATTGTGTAAATTGATCCATCATGTTGAAAATCACACCATTTCTGTGTCTAACCATAAGGATTCATAAAAGGTATAGTTTGTAATATGTACAGAGCCTACGTTTCAGATGTTTTTGGGCAAAAAACAGCAAAATCACTAATAGGGTCAATTTCAGTTTGTACAACAGAGACAGGGGGTCAAATTTAAAGTCGCTCCCGATTTTGATAAAAAATGGTGCAAATTATTGGTGGAGTTCATAGGATTAAAATAAGGAATATTTTTGACTGTCTTAAATGCTGAGTTTCCGATGTAGGGTTCACAGAAGGTCAACGCCCATTGCATTCAATTGGGCTTGAACTTGTTACCCCCTACTTTCTTAAAAATTTGAGACACCTCAAAACATGCCTTAATTTTATCCTATGAGCTCCATCCATAATTTGCACCATTTTTTATCCAAATCGTAGGCAATTTTAAAATTTGACCCCTTTACAACTGAATTGACCCTTATTATGATTTTTATTGTGCGTTTTACCTATAACTCTGAAACTTAGGCTGTGTGTACATATTACAAAACGATACCTTTGTCTGAATTCCTTATGGTTAGGACAATATCAATTGGTGGCTTTTCTAACATGATTGGATCAATTTACAAATTGACCCCTGTACAAACTTGTTTTGGCCCCCTCTCCTTAGGCACCACTTGCTGCACTGACGAACGCGTTCAGGGGTCCCTGTCAGGATGTCTGTCATATTTAATCACTCAAACCATTTTTGTACTGAGATGTGTTAACAAATGTGTGCTAGCTTCCTGGGTTATTTGGGAACCCTCTCCTAGCCACTGACTGTGTATTATAACTTGGTACAGCAATTGGCCAGGGCGAAAGGGTTTTAAAAATGTTAACACAAACTTAAAAGGTGCTTGTTCCAATTTATGTCTATGTGTTCTCTACTGATATGAGAGTCTGGCACCTGCACATACGCTCCTGAAAATCCCGTGGGAAACAAACTTGCTAGTTTATGTTTAGTAGTAGAAGGCGAATGCATGATTGCAAAGCCATATTCAGTGCTTGCTAAATTGATTAATTAAAACATTAAAAAACTGGCATTTTTTTGTTTGATCTTGGGAATTGAATGGATTGAGGGCTCAAATTTCAGACGACAATGAAAAATAAGGCAGTTCATCCGATTTATCAAAATCGATACTATTCCGGGTAAATCGGGGTCCAAAAAAAAATGTGGCAAAAAATAATGTAGTGGCGCCAGGGGGGTGACGCTGTGTACAAAATGCACAATTAGACGACGCAGGCGTAGTAATAGTGCCAAATTTTCGATTAAGTACCATAAGAAGTTATGCAGTATGACTGTAAAACCGGGAAGCCGTAGCGTCACTACGCCATGTACGACCAGCGATCCCCGAGTCAAATATTTCAAGCAGTATGCCTCCACTCCGTTGATCGAGTTGTCATCTGATTTATTTAGGATCCCTGGTGGCGATCTCATAATACGAATAGTTCCCACACAATGCATATCCATACTTGATATTTGTCCCAGGCAGCCCAATACACAGAGGGGTTTAGATGCATTTCATTCCATTGGCAATTTACGTAGTTTCTCAAACTGAAGTGTTTTATAGGAAAGAAATGGTAGATGTTTCAAATAGAAGTCCCATGGAGGCAAATGAGGTATTGCAATCATTCCGTCAAGCGCTACTGCAACAGCGTCATACAGTGCATGACGGGAATCAATTGTATAATAGCTCTTGCATCCATGGGACTTCTTCTATATGAAATGACTACCAAATATATGATTGCAGAATAACAACTTTAAGAAAATTTATGGTGGAAATGGCAAAGTGGAGTGGGGTATTTTAAATAAGTATGCATGTTTGTGTCCCACTAGACTTTTAAAAGGTATGTTTGGGAAGCCCTGGTCATCTGTTCACAATCACAAATCTTACAAGATATCCTCAGAAATGGACATTTAACAAAATCTCTTGGGATGATGGCCTGAAACAATGGGGTCCGTATGGCGGTTGTTTGTGGATTTGGCAGTTATTTTGCAATGCACATGGTGAGCTAGTTATATTAGTGACCCACGTATACAAATTTTAAAGAGAAAAGCAATTGGGAAAAAGCTCAAAAAACAAAAAAATGCTTTTTCTGCCAAGTAATGCCAGACATTTGTTACAAATTATCCCACAGTTTAGAAAAGACAGTCTACAGTGAGATGAAATCAGGAGATCTTCCTAAAAAATCTTGCCGTTTTTTACTCTTGGACATTTTAAAATTTGCCTCATGTTGGATGTTGTTGTACATTGTTGAATGTTGAATATCATTTGTAAGTGTTTTTTTAATACTGTGATTAAGCAGAAGCAGCTTCTAAGAACAAATATTTTGTGTAATGACTGTGATATTGAATAGTGTTTTGGTCTGCTGTGTACTCAGAAAACTTATATTTTGTGCTAAGGGGTTGCTATGCACAGACAGATTTTGCATTGTAACAACATGTCGTAGCGATCCTTGTCAACCCACGGCAACTAGCACAGTACACAGATCCGTTGCGATGCAGTAGCTGCAAGATAAGCTTCCAAAATATACTAGTCATTAGGTGGCAATTGACTTTCCATTCACAATAACCCATACACTCGTGGTACTCTATAGCTGTACAGTAGGCGGAGAGACCGATGAAGGTAAACACTGGTGTGGGGCAGTACAGAGAAGGTAGACATGGTGTGGATAGTATCAGAGTAGATCGGGGGGGGGGGCAGGTGGTAACTTTCATCTACCCCCAGTTACTCCGTGAATGGATGAGTAAAATGAAACAAGGACACTATACATCTGTTGCTTGGTTGCGCACTTTATGATCATTTTGAGAAATTTGCAGAAAGAAAATAATGTGGAAATTTGAATACCTGGGCATCATCCAGGCAAGTGCTATAAAAAGTGCAAATATATACCAAAAATACTGAAAAAGAAAGTGACCATGAGAAATGGCCACATGCTCTAGGAAGATTACACCAGGTAGCTACGCTGCATGGTGCCGAAGCTATGGGTGTACATGTCTGTCTATGTGGCAAATAATACGGAATTCCGGCCTGTGAGTGTAGGAATATTGGATGGGTAATAAAAACTATAGCTATTTTAGCTACTACCATGAAGAATCTGGTCATTACGGGGGTTTTGGAGTACATTAATTGATCCTCAATTATTAGAAGATAAAAATGTATTTATAACAAATATTTAAAAACTAAAAAATTAAAAAAAAAAAAAATATTTTTGAAACACATTTGCCAAATGAGGTCAATGTCCAACTACCCATTAAGTGCCAACAACTGTAATGCTGCCTTTGTGTTAAGAAATACATTTTTTCAACTTTCCCAAATGGTAAATTTGTTTTCACAAGGGGTCCACACAGAAACGGATTGGATTCAATGAAATCTACTTACTGTCCACATGATGCCATGGCTTTTCAACCAACTGTTGGGCTGTTGGTAGTTTCAGGTTTGATTGGGGACGAAGGTACGAGATGTCTTAGCACACATTTAAAATTGGGTCATACTTACATGACCCTAGTCATTGGCTTAGAGGGGATCCAAGTCCCTTGGTGTATTCCTGTGATTGTGCCTCTCTTTCTGTGAGGCATGTATTACTTGAGTGCGTGGATTATTGGCGTTATTCGTAGAAAAAATTATAGTGTCCCAGATTTGAACAATTATGTCTAATCTTAGGCCTCTTCAGGTTTAATTTCCCTGAAGGAGGCCGATTTGTAAAAAATAGTTTTTTAACTTTTTACACAGGTTGTGATTGTATTTATTGTGATATAGTCCCCCTTAGGGTGATTTTTTTAAACGTAATATAATGATAAAAGAATGACAACTAATATAACACAATTGTTTTTGAGTTGTCGTTAAATTTTAATACTCACTCGCCAGCCCCCTCCGCAGGTCATGTGAACATCACCAGCTTCCATGTCAATAATATCAGTTGGCATCCAAAGGCCGGTGGATGTTGGCCGCAGGCCACAAACACCACTTTAGTCGTGAAAATATAATTGATTACTCTTTGCTTCTACTATATGCAATAATACCTGTTTTTTTTTTTTCAATTGTGGGATGCAACGATGCATGCAAATCCTGCTTAGTGGAACCTCGAAACTATTAGTTAATCCCTTGTTTTTGTTCACGCCGTAGGGAATATCTGTGTGTCGCCTCATGTGATATGGGAAACCAATCTAGGTTGTTTTTTTTTCTGTGCGTCAGACAATGGGGTATGAATTATCCTTGGTACCATTAATATTTGGTGGTAAGCCGAAAGTAGATTACAATTTTATTTAAAGGGGGGAGGCCCGATTTAGATATGAAGTGTTTCATCATCGTTGATAGCTTGGCCTTCGACTCCACAAAAAACACCCCACCTTGTAAAGTTTCGCGCCGATATTTTCAATCCGTTTTGATACGAGAGCTAAAACACGGATTTTTCTAACCCCATAGAGTACTGTGTAGAATTAATATTGGAGATCGACACAATAGGGCACATTTTCGCTCATACTACCAAGCCATACATCTTTTTGGCTCTAATATTTCACAGGGTAATGAAAATAGCATCTTTCTTCTGATACCAAAATATTGACCACTTCCGGTAAAATCTGGGGCTGTTGGGGACGCTGCTTTAGCGATCGGGGCCCATGGACCTTTAAAATCCTGGATTAAACAGTTTTACTTAATACATTAGTCCAAATGTTCTTTTGTGTCAATTCCGCGTGCTAAAAAGTTCTACGCAAACCATTTCAGGCCCCAGCATAGCACAACATGCAATGAGGTTCTTTTAAATCAATCACAAGACGCGTGTTATGACCAAACGGTGAGCTGGTACGTGGAGTGTGGCACTGTAGCCCACACATTACAATGGCAAATTCCTGCTAAATGGAGAAATATAAACTCCTGGACAGATTTAATCTACAGAATCCAGAAAGTCGGCCTAGCTAACAGGGCTAAGCCTGTTTATGGAAGCCTGCGAAGTACCTCAACAAGTTGGACTAACTAACAGAATCATAACTCAATCAGCAGAGTCCCTGCTCTTGGGTTTTCCCAATGCTTAACAAGGTAGTCGTAGTCCTATGTCCTGCCCACAGTTATTCAATAGTCTAGCCTATGCAGTGCACTGAGTCATGAATTTTGAATTCTCCAAGTAGCCACTGTAGACTAGGGGAAACCCAAACTGACCTCTTTGAAAGTTCCATCACAATTGACCACTATCCAATGCATGACCCCCTGGCAAATCCGCTCGCCCTATCTTTTTTTAAAAAAGGGGAAATTGACAATTTAATTTGTGCATGAAAAAAAACATAAGAAATTTAGACCCACGCATAAATATTTGGTTTTTGGATTGCCAGCAGTAGTCACACCACTCTGTTGCAAAAAGCCTATTCGATAGTGGTTTTCTTTTCTAGCAATTTCATTTCATTCAAGCCATCAACCAGAAGACACATTGGGGGGGCAAAAATTGCTAGCTGGGCAAGCGGACCCCCATTGTAGTTGGTATGCCCAGTCATGGACTGGGCCAAATGACTCTGCTTTTGGATTCTGCTACTTGTCAGCCCGGTTCAGCATCTGGACAAGGGTCACTGTCGACGGCAGATTGTTGAGGATGAGCAAAAGGTGCACAATCTTTACAGGCAAGTAAAATTGGTGATGCTGGACGACTACAAGCAGATACTGCCTCCTTGCTGTTCCAAAGTGGATTGCTTGATATTTGAGGAGGTTGATCCCATTCTTTCGTGGTTCGAGGTAAAGAAGCTGTATTTTAGGAAATCTGATCGTTTGCCTTAGTCCGGTAAAAAACATAGAGGATGTTGACTTCGGTTACCTTATGCTATCTTATGGTTGGAGAGCTTGAACGTACATGGTAAAGACTTGATTGTTAGCATCTTTCTGGAGTTGGAAGTCCGATTTCCTCTTATGCTGTGACAGTCTTTTCTGTTGTAGTTCCCTGTAATGAAGCATAAAGTTCCTTCTTTAACTTCTCCAGGCCGTAAATCTGATTTTGCCGGTATGGATCCCCCATTTTGTTTGCATATTCCAATTTGTGAACTGACCTGTTTTGTGTTATGGTTTTTTTTAGAGGAAAGCAGAAGACGGGTGTTTGGATGAAGGCAAGGGTCCTGTCATCATTTTGCTTCTGCAACTGCTTTGATGTGTGGTTAAGGCTGACTTTAGATAACAGTGAGTATCTCCCATGGTCATGTTGTAGGTTGGGATGACTAGGTTTTTATGCTTACGATGACTCCTCCTCAATGGCAATAAGCACTTCTTCGTATTGAAGAGTCGGTCTTTTTGCCACTTCTCAGTTCGTTTGCCCAGCTTGTCTAGTCTAACTTGCAGAACCTTGATGTCCTCTGTTTTGTTGATTTTTTGAGACCGAAACCAATATTTGATGGTATGCTATGTCATTGATGTGCAGTAGCACTTCAGTGGCCCTAGGCAGTCTTTGGTGGTACTCCATAGTTAATAGGGGATTGTTTTCCCTTATATTTTTGCTAGTCAGCCATGTCTTTACCCAATTTCTTAGTGTCGCTCGAATAATCATACGAATCTAATCTTACCAGTAATCACTGTTGGTGGTCCTTATCAAAGGCTTTTGAGAAATCCCATTATCATATGTACATTTGGTGGTGTTGTTCAAAGCCCTTGATATCTCTTCTACCCGTGATGAGTACGATCATGTCTTCGGTTGACTGTTGCCTGTCTAAATCCATTTGGGGGTAAACGTGGAGCAATTATGTGATCTAGATGATCCGTTATGGAGTGCAATCTAGTATGAAATGTTCCATCAATTTTTTTTGTGACAACACGTCAGGGACAACAGGACTAAATTGCTGGTTCACTTCTGTTGCCCTTCTGTAGATGCACACAACATTTGCAGAGATCCAGTCCTTGAGGGTATAAGCAATTGACAAGCAAGCAGGCCTCTCATCATTTGCAAACGGTATCTGATCTGGGTCTGGATGCTTTGCCTGGTGTTTAGATCTAGCAACCGTTTACATTGCTTCCTTGTCAAATTTGATATCTGGCTAATAGCGTTGGGTGGTGTCCTTGGTTGGGTTACGTCGGACTGCATCCTCCTTGGTAACACGGAAGGATTGGCTGATTCAGAGCCTTTGCTCTATATCTTGCTGTCTGTGGCAGTCCATGTTCAGTTTTCAATATTGGTAATACCATTTTAATGTCTTTAAACTGCTGATGTATGCCAAAATATCTTTCGAATAGAAGTGGTTGCGTTTTTGTTTACCGAGGGGAGGGGTTGTCTACAATTTTGAAGTCCAAACACGCTCCACTATTGGCTAGAAGATATACTTTCAAAGAGATGTGAATCGTCCTCTTTAAAATCATCTTTGCTGGAAAATAACCGCTTTATGGGTCGGGTCTCATGTACAGACTAACATATGATAAGACCTCGACTTTAGGAGAACTGGATAAATCTCTGAAGTTGACTACCAGGAATTAGTCTACCAAACAATTACGTTAGATTGACTTAAAGGCCGACTCAGAGATTTCCTGAGGAGGGCGCCCTCAATTTCCAAAAAATCGGTTTTTTGCATTTACACAGAATGCTTTTACATATACTAATCACTGTGTGAAATGCTAAGCTTAAATCGAATTCTTCATATAGAAAATTACAACTGTTATAAAATCCGGATCCGGATTTTTGTTATTTATACACGTATTCCTTGGGACCGTAATACTACAAATAATACAGGTTTACGCAAGCAAAAACGAAAAATCAGATTCATCTCAAATTTCAGAATTGTGCATTTTAGGTTACTATCTTTAGTTCTAGGTGACTATTTTTCATTATTTACACACAAAAATAATATTTCGAATCTCTGAGTCAGACTTTAATAGTTCCAGGGATACCTGACCACGATGCAGTTATTATAGAAGTGGAAACACAGTCAAGTAGTCGTAAGCAGCCTAGACCCGTGTACCTACACAAGAAGGGAGATATGTATAAACACTCTTCCTTATCTGTTCCTGTCATTTCTGAAGATGTCATAATTATCTGGAAAATGTTCCACTTGTGTGATAACTTCCCATCTACATGACTACGTGATTAAAATTTGTCATCAGGTAGTATTCTTTAATACCAAAATGTGGGCACAACAATTAACCTGGGAGCTAGCAGACATTTTGTAACACATCTCAAGTACAAAAGGTTTGAGTGATTAAATATGTTCACAGACTGACAGGGACCCCTGAAACGTGAATCTTAAGAGCTGCAAATGTCCCGCAACTGGTGCCTTATTAAGGAGAGGGGGGGATGGGAAAAGTTTGGACAGGGGTCAATTTTTGAAATTGTTCCAATACAAATTGTTCCTCATACAATGTATTTGTCTAACCACAGGGATTCAGAAAAGTATGTTTGTATATTACAGCCTAAAGTTTCAGAGTTATAATCTAAAAACAGCAAAAATCAATTAAAAAAAGGGTCATTTTTTTTATTTTTTTTATTTTTTGCAAAAATCAGAAATTGCATTCAATTGGGCTTGATCTTGTTTCACCCTACTTTGTTAATCAAGCATTTAAGACACTCAAAACTATTCCCTTATTTTTAATCCTATGAGCTCCACAAATAATTGCCCATTTTTGTATCCCAAATCGGAGAACATTTAAAATTTGACCCCTGTACAACTGAAATAGACCCTTTTAATTGATTTTTGCTGTTTTTGGCCTATAGCTCTTAAATTTACGCTTGTTAAAAGTACAAATATAACCTTTTCTGAATCCCTTATGGTCAAGACAAATAACGTGGTAAGACTTTTCAACACAATTGGGTCAATTTAAAATTTGACCCCTGTACAAACTTTGTCTTGCCCCCCCCCCCCGTGACCATTTTGCGCACTTAAGAATCACGTTGTCAATCATGCTTGTCAACCATATTTAATTACTCAAACCTTTTGTACTCGAGATGTGTTACAAATGTCTGCTAGCTCCTGGGCTAAATGGGTGACATTGAAATTTGATTGAAAAAGGGGCAACGCAATAGACCGACATGATTATCAAAAACTTGACCCTATAGACCTAATCGATTCAGAATCAGCAATGTATATTTTTGGTAATTGGATACCTCATTCAGTGCATGATTAATTGAAGTAATTAGTGATAATAATACTGATAATAAAACAATTGATGATGACAACTAGGCGACTACTATACCGGATATGATTATCATACGAATATAATGATGGGATTTTAACGGTCTCGTAATTGATGTACAACTTCGCGTATCAAATAATTCATAATAACTTTTTGGGGATGAAGATTTTATGAAATTTTACAGAACAAGACCACAACATTTTGTTGGTGTATGTAGTGCCCTCAGATTAGGTTAACTTATTGTAATAATGGTAGGTCCGGTGTAGCCAAAATAGAAGATAGCTGTTGTGTAAATCAACAGAAAGCGATATTCCACAGCCGTTAATGTTTGTAATTAAAAGAAAGATAAACACACTCACAAGACTTTGGTAAACGATTTCGAACCGGCCAATTCAAATTGATTCTTAAAGTCATGGAATAAAGTAATAATTTTCTATCTATTCTGTCAGTCGGTGTGGTGTTGGAATATCTTTCCCAAATTCAAGATGCCCAATTTTTTTCTAAACTGCTATATAGTGTTAGCACTCCCTTATATCACTGTTCTTTGTGAATGAACAGACACTAAAGAATTTTTGAAGCGGTCTTTATTAGTCAAACAATCCACAAACTTTTAAAGAAATCGCTGATGTGGGTGGCTTTAATGGTGGCCTTGGGTTTTAAAATGAACGGCATATCTTATATTTCTGGGACCTTTTTGTGCTTCAATAATTGCAATCCAAACAACAATCCCACAAATTTGCTTTAATTTTAGAACAATGATACGAGAGACCGTTGCTTGTTTTCCTTGAATAATTACAAAACAACATTAACACAAAACAAGTAAAACAAACGAAATACAACATTAATTACTATTTGAAAGTCGTGGGTTGACTAAGCATAAACATGTTCAACGCAAACAACATGAGCTTTTTCATAGTCCTTCCTTCATATGTAAAAACGCGCCATTTAGCTGCAAGTCATTGTGAATAAGCTGTTTTCAAGGTTTTCTATATTATAATCAAGAAAGGCATCTTCAACAGAGTTTGTGGAACAAATCCAGATTTAAACTAGCCATGCATTAGACATTGCGAACAGACGTCCTGGAATAACATCTGAATGACTTTTAACCTCCATGCCTAATAACTTGATCCAGATGAGTCACAGAGGTCGTAATGTAATTTTATGTGTTAACAAAGTTACAAGGATCATTATTATTGAGTTTCAACTCAATCCAAGCATTCAGGGATTTGGCCCTTTTTACCCTATAATGTGACCCCCTGGGTCACGGATGGTGTCAACTGTACTTGTTTTGTTTGTAAAAAGTAGGTGATATAAGCTTGTTTTCAAGGTTTTCTATTTATAATCAGAAGGCCATCTCACACAGAGTTTGTGGAACAAATCCAGACTTTAAATAGAGCCATGCATTAGCCATGGCGAACAAGACGGCCTGGAATAACTTCTGAATGACCTTTGACACTCCCATGCCTAATTACTTGACCAATGAGTCACAGATTTCGTTAAATGTATTTTAGGTGTTAACAAAGTTACAACAAGGATCATTATTATTGACTTTCAACTCAATCCACGCATGTCAGAATTTGAACCTTCTTTTTAACCCCTATAACGTGACCAATGGGTCACGGATGGGGTCCACTGTACTTGTTTTGTAATTTTGATGTAGAATTAATTCCTGACAAATTTTAGCTCAATCGGAGCTTGTTTGTAAATTTTTACCTTTGACGCTCGTAACTTTTACCTTTGGGGTCAATACTAACCTCGGCATACCCTACTATTAACGGTTACAAGTCACTGGAGCAAATAACGGCTTTATCTCTGCATATATGCTGATAAATAGCCAATTTGGTCTTAATTTGTTTAACATTTTTTGACCACTTTGGACCATTTGACCCCCTTATGACCTTTGGACGCCCAATATAAAAAAAACCTCATGTACACAAGCCAAATGCTTGTTCAATGATAAATAAAAAATCTGCATTGCTCAGTCTTGGATAAAAATTCTTAAAGTCATTTAGCTCAAAACCGTAAATGACCTGTAAATGACCTTTGACCCCAAATAAAAGTACCTTGCCAAAACATTAGTAACCTTCCATGCATATCTGAAGGTTATGTCACTACGGCTATGTTTACATTTTACGATAAAACTTTTGTAAAATGTTTAAATATTTTTTTGTTTTTTGACCGGTGACGCCCTTAAGGACCTTTGACCTATTCCTGAACACCCTATTGTAGCATGGGTCCATTGGGTCAGTGGGTCCTCTGAACAAGTTTTATTTGATACGGCATAATATCCCCCCTGTAGAATAAGCTATTGTTTTTTGGCCAATTAATACATATTGTTTTGGCTTTCAGGACCGGAAATGAACGCCTTAATGACCTTTGACCCCATATCCCTGAAACCCTATATGAAGCATGGGTCAGTGGTTTTCGTCTGAAAAGTTTGAATGATATCGGCATAATCCTGTAAGAAGAAGATGATATTTTTGGCAATTAATTAATATATGATATGCTGTGGCCAGGTCAAAGGTCATCCAGAGGTCAAGTATATGCACATGAATCGGACGACTCGCGTATTGGTAAGTCTGGTCAGAATACATTCAAACCATATTGACTGCTATTATAGAAGCAAATGTGCCAGAAGAAAAGAGAAGAAGAAGAAACTAGCCATGCAGTTTAGACAGGGCGAAACCAGACGGCCTGTGCCGAAATAACATGTGAAGACCTTGGACCCCACGCTAATAACTTTACCAAGAGTCAAGTTGTTTCATTAAATTTATTTGTATGTGGTTAAGAAACGTTACAAGGATTATTATTGTTGAGTTTCAATCAATCCAAGCATCAGTGATTTGACCTTTTAACCCTATAACGTGACCCCTGGGTCACGGATGGGGTGTCAACTGTACTGTTTTGTATTTATGTCTGATGGATTACTCCTGACAAATTTCAGCTTAACGGAGCTTTGTTTGTAAATTTTTACCTTTGACAGTGAACTTGACCTGGGGTCAAGGACTATCATAGACCTCCTCTATTATTACATGTTACTACTGTAGCAATAACAGCTTGATCTGTTCTCTATAGGCTGAGATATAGCCAACTTGGTCTTATTTAGGCATTTTTTGGCAAAAATTACTTTGACCCGTAATGACCTTTGTCCCAGTATCAAAAAAACCTAATGTACACAACAAAAAATGCATTTTGTTCCAGTTCAAAATAAAAAAAATTCGGATTTACTAATTCTGGAGATAAAAATTCTTGAATATATTTAGCTTTTAAAACGGAAGTGGAAAAAGTAACTTGTAAATGATCCTTTGACCCCAAATAAAAAATATACCTTTGCATACAACAGATAACATACATGCATATCTGAAGGGTGTGTTACTCTGCTGTGTTTATATTTTGAATAAAATTTTTGATATTTGTAAATATTTTTGGTTGTTTTTGACCGGAAGTGACCCTCTTAATGAACCTTTGACTCCTTATTCCTGAACACCCTATAGTAGCATGGGCAGTGGCCAGTGGTTTCCTGTAAAAAGTTAGTTGATTATCGACAAATCTGTAGAAGAAGAGATTTTGCCAATTTTAAATGACATATTTGGCTTCAGCCGGAAATGACCCCCCCTAATGACTCTGCGCTCATTATCCCTGAACACCCTACATGAAGCATGGGTCAGTGGATCTTCTGAAACCTTTTAGTTAATATCGGCATAATCCGTTAGGAGAAGATATTTTTGGCAATTAAATTACATATTTGATGCCTGTGGCCAGGTCAAGGTCAGACAGGGGTCAAATTCATATGATATAAATTTGACGGCTCCATTCATTTGTATAAGTCTGGCAGAATACGTCAAACAGGACTGACTAGACGCCAAATGTTGCCGAGAAAGAGAAAGAAGAACGCATCAAAAACAGAACAAGACGGCCGACGGCCGTCTTGTAAGAACGCATCAAAACAAACAGACGACTGACGAACCGTCTGTACCTAAAAGTCAAAGAATGAGAGATACATCTGTCTTCATTTTGCGTCTCATTTTGGTCTCGACGCTGTCACCTTATTATTACCTTTCTTTTCTTCAGCGAAGCTTTTGTATGATGGGCAAGTCTACGTGCATAAAAGGGTGCATACCTACATTTGTAGGCTATGACAGTTTATTGTCTGCTCATACATCCGTACATTTCTTTCTTCAGTGCACTCAGTGGCGGAACAAGCGGGGGAGGGGGAGGGGGCAGTGGGGCAGGTTCCTCCCAGAGAGCTTTGTCAGTGGAAAAGCTCAACAATTCTGGTCTGCTAATCAGCCTTTTTTTTTGGTTTGGCTTCCACCTCCAACCAGCAAAATCTCCCTCAAACTCACCTCCAACCGGGAAAATCTGCCTCAAACCATGATTGCCCCCTCAAACTTCCGTCTAACATTTTTCTTCTCATTTAATACCATTCAATTAGTCACTGTATCTCGGTAATGTTGATGTAATTAATAAAATTGAGTAAATCCATTGAAATGATCGTGTAAATTCCATTAAAAAAAATTTCATTAAAAACAGAGATAGTGATTTCTTAAAAAGTAAATCTATTTTTGTGCGCCACTGTTCTTTTAAGAATTTTTGTTGGGGTTATGAACAGCAAAAAGTAAACGAAATCTCGTTGCATATAATTAAGTTAAATGTTAATCTAAGTGTTTAGTCTTATTACTAATACTGTCAAAATTTGAAACAATTGAAAACACGTGTCATGTGACTGGTTCTATGGTACCGGCGTCATAGGAACCTTATTTTCTAGCTTGGATTATGCAAAAACATTCAACTCAACACTATGGATGCTCTTGCAAGAGTGACACAATTGGAATTGGCTATGGTCACAGCGTGTGAATGAACTAAACTATCTCCTGCGTAACTGGTAAGGGGGGTAAACTCACAGGTTTTTGGACGTATTTTCCGAAAATTGATCAAAATATTGGACTTTCAATTTTTGTGTGAAAAAATGCCTCCTTTTCAGCTTAATCCTCCATTTTGAAGTCTGGTCCAATTTGAAAAGTTGTATCCTTTACTTTTGAGCAATTGTGTTTTTGCGTGCGAGAATTTGCCCACAATCGGAATGTTCAAAAACGCACGTCAAAGTTCAGATTGTTCTTAAGACAGGTCAACTTAATTTAAATAATTAATTAATTAATTTTGCAAATTATTTTAATTTTTCAGATCGACTTTAGAATTAACATTAAAATAGACATTTATCAAGGGTTTTGGATAACGTTTTTTAAACAAAATATAAGCATTTGTGGCCGACATTTGCCAAAGATGTGTCAGAATAAAATAAAATACAGCAAGAATTAAAATTTAAAAAGGAAAGAAAAGAAATGTTCTGTATTTTCACTCATGTCGTTTGACTAAAATCTTCATAATTATGGAACCGAATATCCGATTTGAGTAAAACTTGAAGCAAACAAAAGCCTTATTTTTCAAGCAAACCTTCAAGTTAACAACAATTTGCCAAATATAACCCTGTATAACCCCAAAAAAACACCCTTAATCCCCCCTCCCCGCCACCTCCACCTAGCACGATTTTGGCACAGATGGGTGACCGAGTGTTTAGCGTGTTATGTCAATGCCAATTCTCCTTGATGTTTAAAGCTAATGTATCTACAAGTCAACATTCGTCGTCGGCTCGGATAGTGATATCTGTTATCACACCTTAATACACATGATAAACAATTCAAGAAATAAAACCAGTGATACCAAATAGACTATTCTATATGTACAAATTTTTGCGCCTTAAAGATGTTCTTACCGGTGTCTCTATTTGACTAAGTACTCAATAAACTTCTGAATCACCAGATGCGGCCATATGAGTTATAACCCGGCGGGAGCTAGCAGACATTTGGAACACATCTCTAGTACCAAAGGTTTCTCAAGTGATAAATATGTTGACAACGGACAGGAACCCCTGAAACGTGATCTTACAGTGCCAGGAGGAATTTTTTCGATGCAAACTTCTCAGACAACTTCTCACAATTTCACTGGATCGGTGTAAAAAAAAACAAGCCCAAAACCCCTACCGAAAGGTTTTTCCAAAGAAAACCGCAACCTTGTTTTGAACTTGCGGGCTATCGTAAATCGTTTCCCCATAAAACATGCTTTGACTTCTGTCGTGCACTACAGAAAGTATACTAAATCATCACTATTACATAAGAACGTGGCGTAATTCGGCTTATTCACTTCAGCGTGATCTAATAAATTGGTA
Source organism: Ophioderma brevispina (assembly GCA_023653785.1). Taxonomy (NCBI): domain Eukaryota; kingdom Metazoa; phylum Echinodermata; class Ophiuroidea; order Amphilepidida; family Ophiodermatidae; genus Ophioderma; species Ophioderma brevispina. Next base: position 101,214 of record JAMKCH010053905.1, on the reverse strand, counting down.
AGCATTCCATATGTAAAAAACCGGGTTCGAGAAAAATTGGGGCGCTTCTTTCTGGAAACGTCCTCATGTCTATTTAGTGCAGCAAACGGTGCCCCTTAAGAAGAGGGGCAAGACAAAGTTTTGTAAGGGTCCAATTTTTTAAATTGATCCAATTAATGAGTTGAAAAGTATACCATGTTATTTTGTCTAAACCTCAAGGATTCTGGAAAGGTATAGTTTGTACTATCTACAAGCTAACGTAAGTTTTACAGAGTTTCTAGGCTAAAAACACAAAATCAATCCAACGGGTTCAATTTCAGTTTGTACAGGGGGTCACAAATTTTAAGTTGCCTTCCGATTAGATAAAAATGGTGCATAATTCATTGATGGAGTTTCATAGGATTAAAATAAGGAAAGTTTTGAATGTCTAAAATACTTAGTTACGCGATATGAAGGGGGAACAGAAGGTCATCGTCCATTGCATTCATAGGGCTTGACCTTGTTTCCCTCCTACTTTCTAAGCAACCATTGAGACACTCAAACTTATTCCTTATTTGATACTATGAGCTCCTCCAACAATTTGCACATTTTTTTATCCAAATCAAGTACGTTGTACGTGTCACCATCGACGCCAAAAAAAAATGAAAAAAAAATGGACAATTAAATAAAATTTTCGATTTTTTTAAAAAAAAAATTTCAAATTTTTTTTAGAATTTTTTTTTTAGCAATTTTTTTTTTTTATAACTTTTTTTTTAGTTTTTTTTTTTTTGGGAATTTTTTAAATTTTTTTTAGAATTTTTTTTAAAAGAATTTTTTTTTTTAGAATTTATTTTTTTTTTTGAATTTTTTTTCACTGTGGATTTTTTTTTGTTTGGCGTCATTGGTACTTGCGTGTGTGAAAAAAAATTGCAATTCGAAATTTCAAAAAATAAAAATATTTGTTATATAAATGGCTGGTGATTACAAATCCGGAAAACCAGCCCACGGAGGAGAACGAGCGTGTAGCTTTTTTGTTCGCCTGCTGTAGCCTGCCCTTGCCGATCGGGGGCAAGGCTATACTGTAGCTATGTCGTATTGCATGTATTACTGAATGTCGCATAACTAAATTCCGCAATATTTCTCTCAGATACTGTTCACTACCAAAATGTGATCATTTTTGCTGATTGGTTGTGGATTGGGCGATGAAAGGGAAGCGGCAGTATCTTAGTTGAAGCCTCTTGACGATCACAAACAATTTGACCCCCTATAGCTACTGAAAAAGCTCACTTCTTCTTTTCTCAATAGAGTCTGTTGTGAAAACGAGTGTTTCAATAGATACCACCCGCTCACCCTTTACCTTCTTACACTCCCCCCCCCAACACTAAACACCTATTTTTTATCTTTTCCCCCCAAAAATAATTTCCTTTTTCTCAGACGGGTAATTAAATGCCGACTCAGAGATTTCCTGAGGAGGGCGCCCTCCAATTTTCCAAAAAAATCCGTGTTTTTTTTGTTGCATGTACCTAATGCTGTCCCATATACTAAAAATCACTGTGTAAATTGCTACGCTTAAAATCGAATTCTCCATATAGAAATCACAACTTTGTTATAAAATTCCTGATCCGGTAATTTTTGTTATACACATATCCTATGGGACGTCATACTAACACATAAATGTTTACTGCATCAAAACGAAAAATCCGTGATTCATCTCAATTTTCGGAATTGTGGATTTTAGTTACTATCTTTAGTCTAGTTGACATTTTTCATTATTACACAAAAAAATAATATTTCGAAATCTCTGAGTCATACTTTAATTACAACTTGTTATTGTTGATCCTACTGCTGTTATACCCCGTTGGCCTTTAGTACAGTGATTTTTCCCGGGAACGGGTGGTATCCCTTGGTATAACAGGAGCAGAGGCAGGGAGGGGCGAGTGCTTCCCCAGCTCAGAAGCCTTGCCCAATTTCCCCCTCCCCGTCAGCCCCCAATAACTGACCGTCCGTAGTACAGTGTCTTGAAAAGGCCCCAAATTTCCCCCCAGTCAGAATGCAATCGCGCCCCTTCTGTCGGCCCCCCCCCCTCCCCGATTTGAAAAGGTCTGAACAGGACTATAATATTTCTAGGGCTTTTATTTAATTGTAAGTTCATCCTTTGTGCGGCATTTTAAGGCGAAAAAAATGGCGGTACCCCTCCACTATGGGGTTCCGTCCAGTCGGAAGTGTGGGTGTGTGTGTGTGGGGGGTTTGCCACCTGCTTAGACCTTTATGTGATGAATGGTCAAAATGGTACTTGTTAATTATGATTCTCTATAAGCAAATACTGACAATATTTGTATACAATTCTTATTTTTTAAGATTATGTGTATTTACTTTCTATTATATAAACTCACATTTGACGTCCCGATGACGTCATATTAAAACTTTATATGTTTGTATCTTTATTTGAAGAAAGGCACTGTGTAGCTACACCGTGATATAACCACACAAGATGATGTTTGTCCCTTATTTTACGAAAAAATCGGGGGTTGGTACCCCCCCCCCCCAGACGGGTCGAATTTAGTAGAAAACCGTTGGGTGGACGGAGTCGTAACTATACACAAGAAAGGTTTCTTTATAAAGATGATTTCCCATATAGGGCCTATGAAATTAGTTAAACTACTCTCCGCGCCGGGATTTTGTAAATCTCTATTGCTTGCCAATGATTGCAGCCATCCTCCTAGATTCTTGGGTTCATTAACAACCTGCCATATAACCCCCATATACATACCTATGAGACCATATCTATATATGGTCAGCTATATTATCTGTGGCTCAATTATTTAAAGTGCTTTAGGAGTTACATTGACAAAATGGGATGTAATACATAATTAGCCTCACATTAATTCGCCCATTTTTTAAGTGTTCCGTTGTGATTTTGAAATAAAGTGCGATCTTTTGATTTTGTTTTTCGGGGAACATAAAGGAATTGCATCCTTGAATTCTGTTTGTTCTCTAATATTACAAAAGAAAAAAAAAGAAAGGGGGACACGTATGGTATAACGATTTTAGGCATAGCCTGGACATGGGCCCGAAAATTGGCTTCTTTTTTTTGCACACCGGTTTATTGACCAGTGTAAGATACTTTGCAGTGCACCATCAGAGCACGCGCCCGCCCCTGGACCCACACTACCTGGCCACATTCATAAATCAGTTTCTTTTTTTTCATGGGTTAGGGACAATGACGTCACGGGTGCCAACAAGACATGCACAAAAAGCTTTAACTTTTTCTGTTAGTGAACATTGGCTTAGGAAAATTTCAGGTTGGGCCCCCGCTGGCCTTTGCGAAGGGCGGAGCGCTGAACCAGGAGGTTGCTGGAGGGGAAGCGTTGGAATTTTTGAAATGTTTTGGTTAAAAGTGTTTAAAATTGGGGGGGGGGGGGGTTCCAAAAAGGGTATCGAGCCACCGCACCCCCCCCCCCGCAATCAAATTATTGGGTGCCAAGCCCCCCCTCCCCCCCCCGTTTCCTAAGCCCAATCCCCAACAAAACAGCAAAATGATCCAATTTTAGTCCTAATTTTGTGTGAGTTCGTCTTATATCGTGTCCAAACACAAAGTGCATCTCACATATGATTCCAGCCATAAGATGTGTAGGCTTACAGGCTACATCAGCGTATGGCTGCTTCACTTTCCGCAAGGTTCTTATCTGTGTGTTGTTGCTCCGTCAGGCAGACCAAGACATGTTTCTATGCCTGTGTAGGGTCCTGATCTGCTTTCAGTACCCACTTCTGCAAGGAAACTGTAGATCGGCCAATTTGTTTGGGTAGTCTAATTATTGCACAGTAATGCATTGCAACCACGGGCATTCTAAAACGAACAAAACAGCGACTCGTCTCCGGCCAGTTACTCCCTCCCGTGGCTGGTTCCCGCATTTGTAGCCCCAGCCATTTATATAGCGACAAATTTATTTTCCACTTCAATTTTTTTATCGTACGAACCGACGCCAAAAAAAAAAAATCCAAAGTGAAAAAAAAATTCCAACAAGAAAAAAAAATCTAGAAAAATTCTAAAAAAAATTGTCGTAAAAAAAAAAATCAAATTCTAAAAAAAAATTCTAAAAAATACTTTAAAAAAAATTTTAAAAAAAATCAAAAAAAAAAAAATCCAAAGTTAAAAAAAAATCAAATTAACAAAAAAAAAAAAGATTTTTTTTTTTTTTAAATTTAAATTTTTTTTTTTTAATTTGTCATTTTTTATTTGTTTTTTTTTTGCCGTCCTTTTTTATGTTTTTTTTGGCGTCGATGGTACACCGTATACTGAGATGTGTTCAAATGTGCTGCTAGCTCGGTCTGTAAAGGCTGACTCAGATTTCCCACAGAAATTCCAATTCGCGCTCATCATATCTATTAGATTTACCTAGGATGGCCGCCCTGCAATTTCTAACACATCGGTTTTTTTGCAATACATATTAGAATACTTGCCACTAATAATCATGTATGAAATAGCTAAACGAAATCGATGTAATGTATATAGAAAATCACAAGTCGTAATAAATTCTGATCCAAGGTAAAGTGATATATAGTTCGCTTGGAGCCATAGTCCCGGGGGCTCCACAGCTAACCACGTAATAAAGCGTGAAACTTTATGAGTTCAACTTAATGAGTACCATATTCTTTACCGTTGTTAGTGGATTATAATTCCGATTCCGGGCGGACTATACAAACTTCTACACAGAATATTTGGTAAACACAGTATCCTATTATACTATCTCATGTAATTTCAAAACAAGTATAAAAAATTTAAACATTTTTAGATGACTACCTTTATCTAATTGAAATTTTCTCATTAACGCACAAAGCTGACTCTGGGTAGATAATTCCATATGTGTGGTGGTGTCTGTGTGGTGTGTGTGTGTATGTTCATTGAATCTGACCTTTTTCCTTACTTGACTTCCTTGACGTAACGCGTCGTCAAGGCCCTTCTGAAATTGCAATTGGTTTCAAACAGAGTTTTTTTCCATCGAAGTCGGAGTGGACAAACTTTTACCAAACTTGGCAGTACCTATAGATATGTATCATCAAGCAAATGATTGGCAGAATATCACAAGTCAGGCCAGAGTTTGGGTATTGTCTCATGTAGCAGCTGCAAATCCTCCTGGTTTCCAATAGTAAAAGGGGGAAAACACATTGAGGTAATGCCTACTATGAATCATTTACATTTCCCTAGGCAGCAATAAACAAAAACTTTGATTGGATTACACCCACCCACACAGTGATCCACTTCTCATCATTGACATGTAAGATGATCTACCCATGGTTCTGGAGTACCATTATGGTACAATGCCCAAATAACACAGGCGTTTTGATGTAAAACTTGTTTCCTGAAGTTTGAATTTTTGTAATGGGCTGTGGTTTAAATATTTAGGACTATTAGATTGCTAAACTATTACCCAAATATTCCCACATTGCGAACTGTCATAACAAGAATTTGCTGGCTATGGAAATCATTTTGTGACAACGTAGTTGAAAGGGGTTAAATGCTTGTTCACATACCTTTACCGAGAAGACCACCAAGGGGGTGAAACGCATTAAAACCAGTCGTCCGTGCGGGCGCTGACATTTTGAATATTGCCCGGAATAATTATCATTTGGGTTCTTGTATACACACATCATGTCAAATGCGATACAAACATCCGGCAAAATTCAGTTGTTGGATGTTGGGTGCCGGGGTTGGGTGCTATTGGGTGTTAAATTTTGTCCTACCCATGCCACACAACGAATGAAATGACACATCATTCGTCCTTTATTTAATAAACGCCCTCAAATGATACATCTTTTCACCTAACGGGACGCATTGCATTATGAGAAAAAGAGTATCCCTGCGCACAATGATCCAGGTACACTATTATTACACAACACCTGGCCACCGCTCTAACCCATCCTTAATTTGTAATCACTACTATTAGTGGTATAAGGCAAAAAGCGGGCACCCACGTATTGGAAGAAGCTGAGGCAGCCATTGCTTTCTATTGTTGGTACTAGGTTTTCTTTGTGGTCGGCAAAATGCGATACGTGAATTTTCTAAAGATTACGTACGTTTTGCCTCTCTATCTAATATAGAACCTCTTTGAACAACCCATCTCAACTGTTAAAATAATTAAACAAAATGAAATACAACACTTGCACGAGATATTTTTGTGATGAGTGATGAACCGGGACAGGCGCATATTTCTTGAGAATTGGGCCAAAGTGTCCAAGGTACAGTGTGTAAGTTGCCCCGGGGGGGGGGGGGGGCACTCACCTATGAAATGGACATGGGTGTAAAGTTGGGCGTTTCCAAGACCAGATGCATTTCGATGACATGGACTGCAAAAAATAGGGTCTTTGGGTGTAGTTCAAATAAAAGGTTGATGCCAATGAGTAGGTTGATGCCCTGACATATTATATATAGGTTTATATAATCTATCTAATACACAGGGTTTCCTTTGATCTCAGTATTTACACTACATATTTAGGTTACTAACATCCTCGTAAGCGATGGTTGGTTGTCTTCTTAAAAGACGATTCTTGTAAAGTTCTTCTTCTGAGCTTTGATCCCTATCTTCAGACTCAAACTATAATTGAAATAGGCCTAGTTAATACAACCAATAAAGTTATAATGTAATTCCTGTTTTGTGTTTGTGACTTGTTGAGCGGACATTTTGTGCACACTGTTTAGCAATTGTGCAGTACCTTCTCTGTGACTAATTGAGTGTGTCCAAATGTTTTTGAACCGTAAATTAAAAAATGTTGTTAAACCTGTTTGCAAATGGTAGCAACCATGACTAACCGCCTGGTAGCTAGGTTGGTTGAAACGATCATATACTACATTCAGTGGAACTTCTGGTTTGCCATTCACCTTTTGACTATAATTTCACGGTAATGGCGATAGAAACACCATATTCGCATCCGTCCTGGAACGTTTACTATACCACTAGAGGAACTATTTAAAAAATCGCCAGGATGCACTGTACCGTTCTGTCCCAATGTTAGTGTTTGCGATAACACGTTGTATTAAGGTGGTCAGTGCAAAGAAAAAATAAACGAGCTCGGATATTTAGCTTTGCTTAATCAATACAGACGTTTGCGTATGCACATAATATATACCAGATTTCATAATATGTTAACCATAATTAGACGGTGTTTTGTGGGCACTATGTGAGGTCACGTGATGAACGTATTAAGTCTATAAGCTACAAATCCAAATCAGATTGCTCTATGGGGTTTGCTTACACTGAACCAATTCCCCATGCATACTTGGGCTATTTCCGTAATTACATAACGTTATTGATAATTTTAGTTTCATACCATATTATCCATACCCGAGTCACTTTCAAAGAATCATTACAGAATTGCTATATTGTGATTGTATTATTTGGCCAAGGGTAAGATGTAGAAAATCCACGCGTCATGACCTATCCTTGTCCATATGTTGTGGTAGGTGTAGAAAGTTATCATACTTGGACCTACTAAAGTTCCTTGTGGTTTACGAAAATGGCACGGTAATTGTTTAGGAATTACCAGAAACAGTTACTCCAGTTGTGCGATCCTGATGGTGACAATTGTCTGTGTGCGTTCTGTCTCATGTATACTCTTTAGTGTTTGGCTGTCTCTTGACTAAGTAAGGCTTTAATTAATAACTTACTTTGTCCGATGTAAGGTGTACCAACAACTAAAAATGGAATGCGATCTTAAAACCATTGAATTTTTTATTTTTATTAACCTGCAATACAATTTATAAACTATCATTTCATAACAATATGAGAAAGTTTTACATGAATAAAACCTTTAAAATAATCAGCTTTGAAATAAGGGCGGTAAACTAGCAACACTTTTTTTTATCTGCATCGATTCAATCTGATTCGTCTTCTGGTGCTTTCGCAGAACTTGGACCACATGCACATTGTTGTCCGCAGACAGCAGATGCTTCTAAGGAAGTCAGCTATCAAGTATCAAATATACCAAATTTAATGGGTATAGGTAATTCCATGTTTGAGAAAATATTCGTTATTTTATGATTTTCTATTATGTATATATGTATGGACAGAACTTCCCGGCGTTTCAGAGCAAACACGGCAGACAGTTCGGTGGTAAAACAACATAGCGTAATAAACCATGTGGATTAGGTTTTGTTTGTAGTCTCAGGGACACAAGCATTGTCTGGTGTATTACCCTGGGATTGCAATCGAAAAAAAAACCAAATGATTTCGTCATAAATGTCGTAACATGTAAAAATATACTCCCGGGCAAAAATCACCCACACCACAGATTACATTAGGCTTATCTTGTATGTCTGTCACTCGTCTTGGTGCATTCGGTATCGTGCTTTCATGGTGAGCGGAAGCTTCTGGATTATATGTGGGGGGGGGGGCTCTCACCCACTCTTTGTGAAGTCTTTCATTCAGCTCTTGAAGCGTTGCTTGTTGAAGTCGTAAATGTTTGCATCATGCACGCGTCATCAAGTTCAGCCCAGTTCTATAGATGAAACATCTGGTGACCTAGAGCTGGCTGGCCATTGAAGACAACGATGTGGTTGTCAACCAGAAGTCGGCAGTTATTTTTTTCTTGCCGTGTGTGGTTTGGAATTGCCTTGCTGGATTGTTTTCCCTTATTGATGGAAGAAATACTGGTTGTAAAACTTCATCAATGTAGAGTTTTACAGTTAATGTACCCGTATAACGTTATTCTTATGAGCTTATGCACAATTCCAGGTTAATACACCCGAAAACCATCAACAGTTAAGTCCAAGCAAAACCAACTTTCATCGGTGAACAAGACGTTATCACAGTCCCGGGTCCCAGTCATTGTTTAAATGTCCTTACATCATCTCAGACGACATTGAGTATGTTGCAGACTATAGGACCCTGATAAGTGTTTTGTGGGACTCCAAGTTGGCCTTCGTCAAGCAGACAACGATTAACTTTGCAGTCTTGTGTGATCCTGATAAGTGGTTTGTGAAACTTCAAGTTGGCTTCAAGCAGATAAAATAATTGTTGATAATGAAATTGAATGATATTGCATTTTGTCGTAATTATCTGTATCTCTTAGCAGGAGTAAATCTATCCCATCTAGCAATAATAGTCATGACACAATCATCTCTTTCTGATGTTTTACGGGAGCGTTCAGAGCCTTTTACTCGTTCACACTACCTTGTCTGAAGAAAGCGAGTCAACCACATTCTCATAGTTTTTCTACGGCATCCTATTCTCCTACTCATAATTCTACTGATAATTCTGCCTCTAACATTCTAATAGTTCTGTCTTTTTAATGAACGCTTGGACTTACCTATTGCTAGCACTTGTTGTCATTGATAGTAACTCAAGAAATGAAGAAAGCTCTTAAGCTCTCTTACTTCACCTCAAGATCCCGGATCATCCATGTGGGCAGTGCCCCATTTGTGATGTCAATACAAGATGCTTAAGAAACACTCAAAACAGGTTGCCATGTCACAGACTTACACAAGACAAGATTCTTACTCAACGGTGTGTAATTACAGACCTTAGGCTACTCCATGTGTACTCTCCAAGGGTACCCCTCCTTGATGTATTATTGATACAGTACCTACAACTAAGTACTTGCGGAGTACACAAGCCGCTGGGTGGATAGCAGCTATGTAATTAGCAGTACCCATCCTGTATTGTACTCTGCAGTTGCGCTAAGTGACTGAGAGGTACCCCTGTAACCCACCAGTAAGTGGAGTACCTCTGCAGCTACTCCTCGCGAGTACTTCCAGGTACTCCTCTACTGGCTGCTAGTAGGCTGCACTTTGGACTATGCATTCAGGTAACACATAACGTTTTCTCGACGTTTGCAAACGTTACATAATTGGGGTCAAACCAGTCAAAAACGTTGAGAACACGTTTTGACAACGTTTTGAAGTTCAACCAACCGTCCCACGTAATAATTACATGCTAAAAACGTCTTTTTAAACGTTTTGAAAACGTGATATGTTACCTGGATGATGTGGTCTTTGGAAACGTTTTGTAAACACGTTCGCAAACGGGTCCATAACGTTCTTATATTAAAACTGCCAATAAGACTGGGTTTTGCATCGGTAGAATTTAAGGTAGGACCTATGGTCTATGATGGATAGTATTCCCAGAGTTTTATTTTAGTTTGAATCTGTCTAAGGCAGCGGAAGAAATTACCCCCATTATTCTATGTAACGGAATAAATCATATTCTAAACTAACGGGAGCATGCGCAACTGGCTTATTCTTCCGCTGCCCTTATTTTCTGTTTCGCGGGCTTTTTCATTTGGGTCGAGTCCTCCGCGTATACGCATTGGCCCATCACAGGCGCTTTTTGGTCGTGTTGGTGAAGATTGCGCATTAAGACTTGCGTGTGGAGCGGGCGCGGAGGAGAGTATATTGTTATTTTTTTCGTATTATTAATTTTGTTATTATATTTTGCTTATTTGGCATTATTTATCAACGTGCGTTTAATTCTCTCAGCACAGATGGTCTAAATTTCAGGGTAATGAAAGGTCACTAATAGGTCACTCATTTTGAAAAAAAGATATAACTCTTTGAACACTTCGAGCCTATATAAATATAAATTACCCTTAAATTGTGAGTCGTCTAGCTGGTGTAGTGGTTACGTATTTGGTCTTCCACGCGAAGGGTCCAAGGTTCAATTCCCAGTACGGTAAGGGAGTAAGTTGGGTCGTCAAACCAACTTGTGTAATATGCTTGATGTAGATTTCCTGCAATTATACAGACAGGTAGTACCGATTACCTTTTTTTCTCTAATTATTAGCATTTAATTAGCAATTAATCAAATGTTTTGCACGTTCTCATAACGTTTTAGAAACGTTTTTAAATGGTCCTTACGTTTTAAGCACTTTTTGATAACGTTCTCAAATCGTTTTAATAACGTCTTATAAAACGTTTTGAAAACGTGAAAAAGTGTCTAAGCATCACCAAAACCCACTATATATGACATTTTGTATAAGAACATATGTGACTAATAAAAAATATATATATAATTTTAGTCAATATGGTTATATACAAAACCCCCTATATATGACATTTTGTATAAGAACATATGTGACTAAATGTTAAATAATGATAAAATTATAAAAAATAATCACACAGAGCTCAAACGTTCATTTGCATGGAAGTACACTTGCAGATACTCCCGCACGGGGCGACTAGTGGTTAAGTACTGCATGGGTACCTAGGTGGATGATTCCCTCCACTTTTGCGGCGGCGATGTGGGGACCATGGGCGTGGGTAATCCGTGGTACTTAACAAGAACACTTCAAAGTACTCCCGTGAAGAAATTGGTTGCGTAATCAAGCCTGATAATATTTGGCCTGTCTAAATATACCATGTTGTAAACAGGCCTACCAAGATTTATACATGGTATAACAGGGGATTTTTTTTGACAAGAGTATAATTTTCTGCATGCCTGGCATTTGTTACCATTATGTTGACTACGACAACAGATCGTAGGGATAACCAAAACCCCTGCCCAGTAGAGCGTGCTAGTATGTAGAATCTATTTGTTTGTTTATCTCTTCTTTGACCTGAGATCTGATTCAGTGGATACCCAGCTAACAATTTTACGTTTCCAGAACGTTGTCAAAACGTTTCAGTTGGTTACGGAACGTTTTCCTGAAACGTTTTGCACCGTAAAAAAATGTAGACACTTTTTACGTGGTAGCCAAAAACGTTTTTACAAAAACGTATTTAAAACGTCCTTGGAACGTTACAAAACGTTTCCGAAATCTTGGAACGTTACAAAAGTTCCGAAAACCTGGTGGGAAATGGCATTGGTTTTCGACAACGTTGATGAAACGTTTTGGAAACGTTTTACAACGTTTCTACAACGTTGCTGTAGCATACTTTTTCTGGTTGGCCAGAACCTTGGAAAAGTTTCAAACGGTTTCTACAACGTTTCTGTAACTTTGACAAACTTTTTTTTGTTCCAGATCATTTGTCATGTAACGCGAGAAAGTTCTTAAGTTCCGCAACCCATATGCTAGTTTGAACAGAGTTATTTGTCCATGGATTTTTCCATCGAGATGGGATAAAATCGGAATAGATAAAAGCCATTATTGCAAGTTAACCTAGCATATGGTAGCAAGCAAATGAATTGCAGAAATATCCACAGTCATGCACAGAGTTGGGTGGTTGTCTCATGTCGCAGTGCAAAGTCCTATGGTCCAATATTTTTAAGAATAAGGGACATGGCATATGCCTATAGGAATTCATTTACATTTCCTACGCAGCTAGAAACAAAAACTTTTGATGGATGATAGCGGCACCCATACCAGTGGATAACTTCTCAGTTCATTTGACCATCGTAATGGATGAATGATCCATGGTGTTTTGGGAGTACCATTATGTGTTCAATGCCCAGATAGCACACAATATGAGTTTTTACATATGTCATCAAACCAAGGGCACAGTTCAGTGGGTTTTACTTTAACATGCATTGACATGAACTGTTTTGTGTATTCCTAGGTATATATATTATAAACAACACTCAGGGGTGTGTTTTCTAATACACTGGTGAATGAAAGCTATGAACTGTGCCACAGGAGTTGATACTTCTTTGCCTCATAGTGTCAAGCATTGTTTGAAACTTGTTTCCTGTAGGTAAATTTTGTAATCTTCGGTGCAATGGACTGTGGCTAAAATATTTCAGAATCTATTTGATAACAGGGGGCACTCACCTCTGAAATGGATATGGCGCTTGTATAAATGTGGCATTTTCAACCCAGTGGATATTTCAAAATTAAGGTGACGCTGAGTATGGTTGATGCCTGAAATTATACTGTGGTTATATATATCTCTAATATACAAGGGGGGGTTTCCTATAATGATCTCTGAGCTGTTTACACTAACATATTGAGTTACTAACATCCTCGCTAAGGCGATGGTTGTCTTTTTAAAAGACTGATTCTGTGTAGTTTTGTATTTGTTAAAAATAAGTGTTCCCAAAAATATCGATATCGAAATCATAATTAACCCCCATTCAGTAAGATATCCATAGCGTGCAAGATAAGCCTACATAAGCAGTTTGTGCTTGTTCCGTGTTATAACATGAGTAGTGAAATGTCGAAGGTGTTAATAAAGGAACACGTATGTGATGTTTGTAATAGGCTATATTATGACTTTGTGGGTCGTTGTATTGAAGTAGAAAAAATGTCATAAACCTACCTGTACTTTAAAAAATCTTCACATATTTAAGAGCTTGTAGCTTGCTGATACTATGGCGATAACGTTTGTGTTACCCATCCATGTCCAGCCTTTCCTTTTAGATAAAGAAAGGGAGCATGTTTACACAGACATATAAGCTAATCTTGTGTGGTGTTTCTCTTCCTAAAATTAGCGTGTGGTATCCATGAGATATACAACCTTAAAGTAGTCGATAGAGTACAAGTAGTATTTCTATATGTCACATGTAAGAATCGTCAGTACAAAATCGTCTAACATACAGCAAAATTACAACAGATCCATTTTAAAACGGATTTTAAATTACCTTACACCAAGTAATTTGATATTAAGTTGTGAGTAGCTATTATTCAAATTAATGGAATGTCAATTAACCATTTATTTAAAGTATTCTCTCTTTGATGGTCGATAACCTTCAAAAAACGCTCTTCCCAGTTTCCGTCAACCAATGACGCGAGATAGCCTTATAATTGTCTAACGCTTTCCGTACACGCTGGACTCGTTCTGTGTGTGAGATGTTTATTGTTTGAAAGAGGGGTCTCACCAAAAACACTTCTTCAATGCAGACCACAACCTTCTCCTTATTGGTTTTACCTTCCTTTCTCCACTCCCCAGCCAGTCCTCTCATCGTTCCCAAGTTTAATTGTTTTTCTTGGGCACCATCTTTAAATCCCCGAGGTTTGACGACCTTTAAATTCGTCAAAAATGTTCCAAAAAAAAAAAATACATGCCCTAAAAAAATACGATCAAAATATAAGAATTTTCTAAAAGCTTTCATGCTGTAGGGTATTGTCAGCTTGTCACTCCAGGACATTATTTAATAAAGGGGGCACTTCAGCATTGATGGTGCGCTCAGCGGGAGTTGGGCATTAGGGCGGAACGAACTTTTTGAACACCGTATAGATACGATAAGGTGATCGAGTATGAATGAGATAAGCATACTTTAAATCAGTAATTAGCCTACTGTGATCATATGATTATGATTGTTGTTGTTATTATTATTGTTATTGTATTAGTTATTATTATTGTTATTAGTCTTCTTTCTTATATTCTTGATTTTATGCTGAAAAAGCAAACCATACACATCAGAAATGCATTTTTAATCGTTCGGTTACATTGAAACGTTCTGGGAACGTTGCGGTTTAGTCTCGTCAAGTTGGTTGTCATTTGTTTCTAATGAAACGTTCTGGCGAACGGTCGTAGTTTTCGTCGTAATGAGATTCATATTTTTGGTGATTATTAAAGGTAGTAATCCGTTCCACAAACGAAATTCGAATAACCAATTTGTAATACGAATGTGCAGTCACGTTTTTAAAACGGTTTATAACGTTTCTCAAAGACGGAACCAAAGTAGAACCTATTGGAAACGTTTTAGAAACGTTTCGTGTTAGCTGGGTACCATTCAAAAGCCGTTGACAGTCAATTGTGAGGTCACAACAACATGCCTTATATTTTCTCGTACAACAAAATCGTTGTGATATCAATAGTTAGTCGAAGAGACGATCTGGACAATTTCCTGATTTGAGGTCTAAAATACCAGGTCCAGATTCATAATATCAAGAGTATTTATTTAATAATGGTTATGAAGGCCCCATCACCTTAGATGTCTACATTTATTCTGAATGTAATTTGTGTCATACACAAAGGTTTATTTAGGTTGCGAACAGGCGTAACCTCTGAGAACGTTATAAGAATCCGCAGCTACTTTTAAAAGCATCGTAAATTATTCATGCCTCGCCTGCTTTAAAAGTATGTGTTTAAGACCATAGAAAACTTATAACTTTGCATTTATTGGCATCACGGAAATAATATTGAATTCTCACATATGCAGACCTGTGCACGGAATGTGGACTATGGCAAGGTCGTTTGCCTGTTTTATTTGGGCAAATGATAATGCCGGTTAGAAGTTTTTATAGTCCGCCCCGAACGAATAGTCCACTTAACACCTACAACAAAAACAACCATATTTTTTTTTAATATTTCATTTTAGTTGACTCTTCACGCAACATTAGTTTCACGCTTTATTCCATTGTCTCTTATGGAGCTCGGACTATGGCTCCTTTTACAACACCGGTGCCAAGACTGAACTGGAGGGACCTATGAGGTAGAATTCCGCAGTGCATCTATTTCCATAGAGTTCTTCCACCTTCCGGATTAGCGGCTATCTTGCCGAGAATGGCAAAGTCCATTCCAAATTTCTGGAGACTTTCTAAATCTAAAGAACGACATGCATGTTGGATAGGTATTCATAAAAGTATTGTTTCCACACTTTGAATAGCACAAGTACGTTGAGGTCGGGTATTAAATGATCTGAATGACGAAGACTAAGGGAAACTAACACCTTTTGTTATTATATAGGTTATGCATGAATGAGGTGAAAGACCTCTATTGTATACTGCACGCTGCTTTTGTTTCAGCACTGTACCCGATAGCCTTGCTTGTAAGAGCATGGTTTATTCCGTGAAATGAAAGTAGGGAAATTTTCCATTTTCGCTAAAAAATAATGCACTATCACTTTATTTGTATCCTCCTGGATTTATGCATTATTGTCACAGTGGAAGCGACTGTCGCACGCACTGATCTCTATACCAATGGATTGGCTACACAACAGTAATTGGGTTGGTACATTTTGTGACCCCACTTTGTCTGCTCCCAGTTGAATTTAGCAGCCTTGACGGAATAAAGTGCAGAGAATACTGTACTTTATTCCGTCAAGGCTGCTGAATTCAACTGGGAGCAGATAAAGTGGGGTGACAAAATGTAAACCCACAGTTATTGTCATGAGATGACTGGACGCAAAGGCGGACATCTTGGTCTACCGAACACAATAGCATTCTAGAGACACCTGTTTAATAGAAGTTGTATCCCGGGTGCACGTTTTAGAGACATGCCATCCCATACGCGCAAATACAATGAGCTCAATGAATTGGCTAGATTCTGTAGTCTGTTATGTCGCTTATCCACATTTCAATGGGAACAAATTTTGTATAAATGACCGGCTCTTAACCACCTGCTTGGGCTCTTTTTGGATGACCAATATGACCCTCAGTGCCCCAATTACGAAGCCCAGGTTTCCAATCCATTGTATAGAGATCAGTGGTCGCACGCCGTCCGTCTTACGTCTTCCATAGCTTTCCGTCCGAATACAAGATAGCCAGCGGAAGATACAAATTTGACTTGCTGTATTCTTATATATACTGTTGTTCTTGGCGACAATAGCTGACAATTCTTGCTTTTGATGCATCTGTTTGCAACCAGTCAGTCGAGACGTCACCAAAGCACAATTATCTACTGTAAAAATTCTTAGAAGTACTCCTGAACTGGCCAAAAATACAATAGTCAAAAGATCTAGCTATTGTCCATCCACTTTCTGTGCAGGTCATAAGTGCAATTCTATCAAAATCAGGAGTGCCTTATTATTGATTATAGCACACGAGGATTCAATTTAGCCAAACAACGTTTCAAACTTTTTTTGCATCAAATTCCTTAGCAAGGCCTGGACATCTAGCCTAACTATTCAAATGTAAAAGAAAGTTACAAATTTTATAAAAGGTTGAAAAGGCACCGACAATAATAGTTGAGACCCTTGCTTGACTTGTTTGTCTATGCCCGAATACTTTTTGTGATACGTAAGATTCGCAGAAATCACTTTAAACACCGCAGGCTAGTTACTCCCTATAAAAAATCGCCTTCCCATTGTATCTAGTTGTTTAAATGTTTGCAGGCCAAGTGCAACATCGGTTTATAACCAGTTTGAAAACAGTAGTTTTTACCCTCGCTAAAGAAAAATAAATAATAAATAAAATAAGTCGACCAGAAATTTGTCACTAGGCTGGCTATGGGAGATAAACGATGAAGTCGTCAAGAACCAAAATGTCGATTATCCGTGAAATATGACCTGAACAGTAGACGTGATTAGGAGTAGGGAATCATTAACATGAAAAACGAAGACTTCTTGTCACATAAAGATGGAAAAGTGAAAATAAGCATTTTGCTGCCGCAACACTTTTGTACGTTTCATTGTTAACAAACCACCACATCACCGCATGGCGCATACCCGGTAATACATCCCATCATTTAAAATCCGTCAGTTGTCCAGATTATAGTCTTTATTTTTGACCAATGTGACATTGACATGGTCAAAAATTATCCTGCACTAATCATATAGATATAGACGAGAGCATCAACGATGGCGTGGCTTACCTCAAGGAAGTTGCTTTATGCCCTGAAAATGGCGGCATAATGCAACCAAGCTGGTGCACATTTCCCATTCCACACAGAATTTTGTTAATGTTATACACAATTCCTTTGTACTTTGACAAACAGTGAAGACCATATTGCGGAGGGCAAAAATGACCTTCATGTGGTTTCATTCGGCGATTATTCAACCGTTGCGGCAGCCCGCTATCATGCATGGGAGAGGTCAGTGGTCTTGCTGCAATTGTCTTGCTGCAATTGTCTGTCCAACATTGTCTTGCTGCCAGTCAAGGTCTTATTTTCCTTAATGGCGGAAGAAAAGTAAGAAATACGGTTTGGAAAAAAACTTCATCAATAGATCAATTTAGCCACTCAAGCAGTTATATACCATTAATTTGCATGTAATATCGCCCCAAACCATCACCGATCCTCAACCATATCGGGCATCTGGCATATTCCTGAGCAGCTGTCTCAGGCAACCTGCGAAGTTGTAATTTTTGTAACAATACAATGTCCATCCAAACGATTGTAACGAAAAATAACAAACAAAAAAACGTTCTTTGTACTGGGTCATGCGTCGTTCAATTGTTTAAGTCCTGCAATTTTTCATCAACCAAAAATTTGCTTTAATCTTTTGATTGCACTTTGTGTATCCAGGTTTCATCATCACTTACATTTCCTCAAATGCTTCTGATTGCAATTGTTCCCTACTTCAAGAAATATCGGGCCACTTCCCCATGCCCCTCCTTTAAGAGTAGAATATGGGTAATCATCTGACCAAATCTTTTCTCATTTGCACATGGCCCTTCATAATTATATCTGGTCCTCGCTTTGATATCCAACAAATGTAGCTATATGTTTAATTTTACTCTCCCCATCTTCTTCAACTAGATGTTTGCACAGCTGATCATTTTATCTTGACGGACTCGCGGTCGTCTTTAAAACGATCTGCCAATCTACAACAGTACGCTGAAGGTGTGCAAAAGTAAAATCACTCCAAGTAAGCTTGAAGCTGTCAAACAATCAGTGAGCCTAGTGTTATCAATAGAATCAGAATGGGAGTACTGGTTGGACACTTTGACAAATTTAATAGCAGAGATTTAATTAGGCCTTAGGCTATTGGCCTCTAAGCGCTTTCACAATGGTCGCTGATCACTGTTGCCCAACCATACATAAACCATTTAGCATCATTTCAATGGATGCATCCAGATCGCGATCATCGCTTTTCCCTTATCAGCAAACATACATCGATATAACCATCGCAGCTGGAACCAGCTTCCAAATAGGGGGGCATCGTAAATCGGGACACCAAGCGTTCATTTCTTGTCCAGGGATTTACAAGATAGCTGAATCTCACAGTGGCTCGAACGACGCCTACGCATTGAATGAGCATTCCTGGAGTCGAAAGCGCTTCCCTGATTGGCTAATCTTGTCCGCTTAAAAATTAAATTTTAAAAGCTATTTTTAAATTAAAGGCAGTTTATTAAGGGCAGTTTAATTAAAACACTCACTTCTACCATTTTTCCTTCCTCTCTCTTCCGCTTTCCTTTATCTTCTTACCCTTCCTCTCCGCCATTTGAAAGTCCTCGAGTTTGGAAGCTTTAAAAGTCACCTTAGTTAAACGGTGTTTTGATTGGTAAAGATTGTGCAACTATTCCAGGATAAGGAATGGGCAGACCCATTCCCTACAGGAAAATACATGATACCTGATACCAGTAGGAATGTATAAAAAAGAAATATACATGCATTTTTGGTTGCCAATAGGGGATACTAAAAGTTTAAATTATTTTTTAAAATAATGTCTTAGAAAAAGACACCTGGTGAGTGATAATAAGACATAATAATAATGTTTTGTCGACTAAAATATCTAGTTGGTTTGAGCATAACAAAATTATTGAATGTCTTACTAAATTAATTTTGAAAAAGCTTGTAATATTTGATCATAATATTAACAACATATTAGCTTACAATCACGAGGGTGAGCACTTTCTTGAATCACAAATGTATACAAAAATGCATTGAACGTGCGCGACTTGCCTGCTTAAATCGAGCATAAAATTTTACGACAATGTCTATTTACTCAACAAAAACATATGAAAAGCTTAAGTTTACACTTTTTTATCACGCTGAATTAGGTTTAAGGTGGGTTGTTCGGGTTAAGGGGGGTTGTCCGGGTTTAAGGGGGGTTTGTCCAGCTTTAAGGGGTTTGTTGGGGTTTAAGGGGGTTGTTGGGTTTAAGGGGGATTGTTGGGGTTTAGGTGGGTTTGTCCCTGGGTTTAAAGGGGGTTTGGTCCGGTTTAAGGGGGTTTTCCTGGACTTAAGGGGGATTGTTGGGGTTTAAGGTGGGTTGTCCGGTTTTAAAGGGGTTTGTTCCGGGTTTTAAGGGGGGGGGTTTTGTCTGGGCTTAAGGGGGCTTGTTGTTGGTTTAAGGTGGGTTGCACGAGTTTTTAAGGGGGGGTTGCTCAGTTTAAGGGGGTTGGCCGGGTGGGTTTAAGGGGGGGTGTCCAGCTATTTAAGGGGGTTGTGGTTTAAGGGGGATTGTTGGGTTTTAAGGTTGGTTGTTGGGTTTTGAAAGGGGGTGTCGGGTTTTAAGGGGGATTCGTCTGGATCTAAGGGGGATGTGGGGTTTAGCGTGGGTTTGTCCGGGTTTAAAGGGTTGTCGGGTTAAGGGGGGTTGTCTGGGCTTAAGGGGGCTTGTTGTGGTTTAAGGTGGGTTGCACGGAGTTAGGGGGGTTATCCAGGTTTAAGGGGGGGCTTGTGGGGTGTAAGGGCTTTTTGGGTTTAAGGAGGGGGGGTTTGGGTTTAAGGGTTTTGGGGCACATAATACGCGTATGCATGCGCAGACGTGCACCCATGCACGCGCATGCGCTTATTCGCACATATGCGTATGCATTGGCGCGGACTTGCACAGTGGGTTTGTCCGGGTTTAAGGGGGATTGTCGTGGGACTTGAGGGGATTGTTGGGGTTTTAGGTGGGGTGTCCGGGTTTCAAGGGGTTGTTCCGGTTTTAAGGGGGGTTTTTGTTTGGGCTTAAGGGGCTTGTTGTGGTTTAAGGTGGGTTTGCAACGAGTTTAAGGGGGGTTTGCCCAGGTTTTAAGGGGGTTGTTGGGGTTTAAGGGGATTTTGGTGTTTTAAGAGGGGGGTATTTGCACTGATTATTTAAAAAGTTGTACCGCTCCGCCAGTGGGTTTTAGCGGTTCGAGAACCGCTACGTGTATTTTCTATCAATGCTATAATCTCAGTTCAAGGAGAGGCTGACTCAAAGATTTCGAAATTATATTTTTTGTGTGGTAATTAAAAATAAAGTCATCTAAACTAAGATAGTCACCTAATGCTTAATTCCCAAGTTAGAGCTTAATCGTGATTTCCGTTTTTTGATGCAGTTCAAAATTTATGCACAGCATACATTGCCTAGGATAACTGTGATCAATAAAATTTCCTGATCCGCCGGGAATTTTAGAACAAAGTGTGATTGTCTATATGATGGCTTCGTTTGATTATGTATTTCACCGTGCATTAATATAATGGACAAGAATTATGTATATGGTAAAAAACCTATTTGTGGGGGGGGGCAGGGACGGCACAGATTTGTTTGAAAAATGAGTGCGCACTCTCGGAATAAATCTGAGTCAGCCCCTTTAAGACCTGTAGACGTCAATTTTTTTTTTTATTTTCATTTGAAAATCCTAGAACCCGCTGCCTTAAACTTCGTATATTCTATGGCACCATACAGATTAGGCCCATAGCCATGCCATGATCAATACCTACTCCAGGTTATTCTGATGTCCACACGAATGTCATATCTCTGTCTGCATCCGAGAACGGGGTTTATTTTGTACATAATATGGTTCGGCGAATAAAGCTACTTCTTGCCCACCATTTCATGAAGAAAACCATTGGCATAGATCTAAGCCAAACAAATCACTTTTGATTGGCTTTCCGGACTGATGCGAACTGTAAATACGCTGGATTGGCCAAGAGTTCGAAGCCATTCTACGGTATTTTTGAATGAAACAATTTTCGACGAGATATGGCGAATGTCAGTAAATGTTAGCGTTGGTTACTTAGTGAAATTGGAGGATTAGATCAAAAGTCATGATTTACCTATATCCGGGGAAAAACATTTACTAAATATTAACGTAGCATCTTTTACATTGATCCAACACAATATGAACAATTAACTCTTTAGGAAAATTTACAATTCATGTAAAAGTAGAAACACCATGGCAGAACAAATGGTGGCTATTGCTGTCAGAATACAATTCACACAGAGTGCGAATCACAAGAATACACATTTATGGCTGTTTCCGACCGTCACACATGCTAATGCTTTATAAGAATATTTTTTTAAAATTGGAAATCAAATCCGTGAGTATTAATAATTGTAAGAACATTGAAATTTGAAAGTACGTGCCAAAAGCTTCACGTGGTAGAGTGTCGTCCTGCCCAGCATCTTATTGGCTATTATCCACGATAGGGCAATGTGCAAGGCAACATTTTTAAGTACCAGCCAATGCGTCCTGAGACAATCGAAGGGGGTGTGGGAAAAATTCCCAGGTTCTTCCCGTGGAGTGTCCACAGAACGGAATGATTGGTTCAATCCAGGGATATCATAACAATTAAACTAGACATAGTCCATAAACTCTTATCACAACCTATAGTTGTACAAGTGGATCAAAACGACGAATATAATATGCCTTATGCAATTTTCAGCAGCTCCTACTCCTAGCCCTATAGGCCAAGCTGAAAAAATACTCAAGAATCTCTGCTAACTACATATCCAAAAATGAGTTATAGGCAGGTTATACATTCTTGATGCCGTAGCAAGATCGCAATTTCGCAAACCTATACTTCAGGTACTTTAAGTTAGGATATTACAAATTTTCCAATGGCAACCTAGCAATATCCAACAAACCGGCTTCAAGGTCAATGTTATTATAATAATCACAGCACACCAACAGAATTGGGTCCCTTTCCTCTTCTTAGGTATGTTGTAAACACATATCAAGCTTAGGTCTAAATCTGACTGTAAAATATGTTTCGGTGTTTGTTTTAAAGCAGGACAGAACTGGTGAAACATTTTGCAACTGAATATTTTTTTGAAACAATTTGGTCCCTTTGAAGCTAATACACTGAAAATTCAGAATTCGCGGAGTGGAATCTTCAGCTCAACGGTTTGCAATAAGACCTAAATCAGGCATTTCTCGTCAAGATTTCACTTTCCCAATTTTAAAAATTGGAGTTTTTGCTGCCACCTACTCTAGAAAATACCAAATGCAATTCGAATGACAGCGTAAGCACTCATTCGTGCTAATGCAATAGCTAACGGTGTCAGATGATAACAAGTCCTTAACTTTTTAAAGCTATAATTGGTGTCCTTTTTCTTCTTCTTTCTCATCAGGGGTTGGTATGTGATGCAAGATTGTGTACAGGCGTGCCTTCCATTGGTATAAAATCGACCCATGTTGAGGCAAATTTACAAAATTATAGGACCCATTTCGAAATTTACTCGAAAATTTCCATCCACTGGGATAGTGCGTCCCCAAATGACACCATTAGGTATCGTTGTCTCACCAAAAAAAAAAACCGTCCCAAAACTACTGCTACTGTCCTCGGGGGGGGGGGGGGTTCTCAACATATGACAATACGGGGACGTGCCACAGACATCGGTTCATTTTCAGTCTTCTGGTGAATGCCAATTGACCCCTGTTTTCTTGCCAATTTGGTTATAGCATAGGCAGTTTCAAAAATGTTCTAAAAATTATTGAAATTAGTCCAATTTCCTCCTTTGACTTTGCGGCCAATTGTCCAAATCTCTTAAATGTCAACATTTTGAGAAAAAGTTGGCAAATTTTGGGTTCAATTGGCCAAAAATGTGTATATCTGGTATAGCATATGAGTCCCTTTGGCAAAAAAAAAAATGTTTATAGATGGGTCCTCGGGTTATCCTACTTCCAGATCTCGGAGGCACGTCCCGACCCAAACCAAACGTGAGACCCCCGGCTCCTATCTAAATTACAAGGATTTAACAATAAATCCCAAAAGATGTGATTAGGGACCAATCCATTTTAGATTTAAAATTAAAATATTTATAGATTGGAGGTAATCTATAAGATGTAATTTTAAATCTAAAAAGGGATTGGTCCCTCATCACAAATCTTTGGGATTTCATTTTAAATCCCGTAATTATAGTACTACTAGTAGACACTCGTAATATTTCAACTACTACTACTACTACTACATCTGTGTTATTAATTTTCAATAAGCATACTTACCTGCAAGCTGTGGTAGATGAACGGGAGTTTGATAGGCACCAATTGTTCGTTATTGCCTTGCCTTTAAAAATGTTATGGGACGATGAAACAAGGGTAAAGGTGTACAGTTGATTCTTCAGCCTCAATCATTTTATATACTAATTAACTCGTCAAACACGCGATATTGTTATAATTAGAAAACTATAGCAATTTCAAAGTCACATCATCCGTCAAATATTGTGGTGCATTCTTTGTAATTATTACTAAGCAAAAAAATGGTTTGTATGAAAACAACTGTCACTAACATTGAGACCGGTACTGTAGATCAGGGTTTTAATTAAAATTCTGGAAATACAGGACTTGATGGCGATCTTCGACATATTGTGCGGAAGAACGAGAGGGACCCGAAATACGTGGACTCTTGGGTCATCCCATGCGATCAAAATCTAGATTATAGCGTAATTTTGTGGAATTGACACGCTACCAGGCGGCCGAACGAAGTGAGCCGGTAAAGATTTGTCATATCACTCGTCTCACTTACGGAAATAGTGACTGTATCCGCTCACGATGTTAAAGGGAAATAAAACCTTTGGAATCAGCTCACTTGGAATCACAGAAAGAAAGTTAAAAATTATTTTGGCGACAGAAGATGACACACTAAATGTTACATCTTCCGTTCACACCATAGGAATGCCAGTTTGATAGCTGGCATTACTTGTTTCAAAACAAAAGATCATTTAACCCAACGAGAGAATTAAAAGGAATTTGCCCTTTCCGGCGTTAACAGGTTGTTAGATTCTAAACACTGGCAACGGAAAAGGACGTTCTTACGGTCGGGACACAGTTCGTAACTCCATTATCTATATAAAGTAAAGAGCCACCACACCTAGCGATTGTCATCCTAGCGATCGTTGCTTCCGTTAGCTCAGGGCCTATCTTCCGCTGTGTGACTCACAGAACTATTTAAAATTCAGCTTTTCTATCATACCATTTGCATAGTCACGTCGTTCTAAACAGAGAAAACTGAAATATGCCAACACAATTTGCATGATTAAAACTTTAGTATTCATAGATAAACATAGTTCTCTTAAGTCATAGTCATGATAAAGACTGCAATAAAATGATGCCCTATCCCCATCAAATCATATTACGTTAATGACAGTGACACGGCTTGTAAATAGGGAACCGTGGGAAAAAGCTTATATCTTTATATCTTATATGATATACCCATCCCATGTATTTTGTCTTCGTATAAAAAAGTACAATAAATTTTTTTTTGGGGGCAAAATAGCCAGAATCAAAATATCCTGACAGAACCGGGCTGCTTTGGCATTTGCATGCCGAAATATTCAGTTTTTCCTATCATTGAAACCCAATCAGATAACCCATAACACCATAAAGACTGCAACTTTTCTATAATTTTTATACCTCACGCAATGAATAAATTTCTTTGCCACATAATACTTATGCAATTGAATTTGATTTCTAATTTGTCTGTGCTTCTACTAAACACAACACAAAAATCAATCATTGTTTTATATACTGGAAAATTCTTACATGTAATTTGTTCAAAAATGTTTTTTGTTTGCGTTTTCTGTGCAAAGTTCTTAATTTGTCTTTGCCACTTTTATACAACCCGTACATTCGTTCTTTATGTGCCAAGGTATTTATTTAATGTTTTAAAATATACTTAAGTCGATTACACAGTCTAATCGGATCAACTAGAGGTGAACAATAAGCATACTGTTTTGTGTACAAATGTGTACAATGTGTACAAAACCTAACAGAAACGCCCCTATTTTTTAAATTATTATAAAGAAATGTTTTCTGTGTTATCATATCATATATCATATCATATTATTCCATTATCATACAGTATCATAAACAAAAACACAACGATACACACACGGTACAAAAGTATTTCAAAATTCAGAAAAAAACAGAATCACACAATGATTTCAAAGTTGTACAGCGAGTTCTTAACCACAAATGACGCATTGAATGTCAAAGTTGTGTTGTTTAACAAATGTTTTCCCCAGAATCTGGAGTGCGGAATACATTTTGATTTGATGCATGTCCTTAAATATGGGGATTAAAACAGCTGGCTATAGTTAAACTTGCCAATTGCACCCAAGAAGGAATACAGCAACAGGGAACGACACAGAGGACATGACTCCCAATAGGCGCTAAATGATTGTTACCGGGTTTGTTAGGATTTACTCTAAAATTTTACGGGAGAAAAGTGCAGGCTTGTGTGGACCAGAAATGAGATTAAGTCAACGGAAGACAGTGGTCTTGAAAAAATTAACGGAAATTTTGAACATCCGCATTACATGGAATGATAACTCACCCGGGGTTTGCGCAAATCATGCCTGGATACTTATTCACATTTCAATACAAACAGTATAAGTCAACGGTATGAATAAAAAAGTCTTTTCAAGTTACCACGTGACCACTTTCTTGTCATTCAAGTTCCCGACGAGTCCAACAGCGAATGGACTTGCTCTCATCTTCCATTAACGTTATCTCATTTCCGGTCACACAAGCATCTGCAACTTTTCTCCGTAAACATTTGAGTAAACTCAGCAATTAATTCAAGTGGCTATGTTGGGAGTCATTTGTGGCGTTCCGTGTCGTTTCATTCTGAGGTGCACTCGGCAAGCTCTCTATCGCCAGCTTTTTAATCCGCACATATTTAGGGAGACATGCAATAAAATCTAAATATATTTGGCCAATCTAGGGATTCTAGGGAATAACACTTGTTTGAAAAACACACAACTGTGACATTAATGCGTCATGTTGGTTAGGAACCGCTGGTACAATTTGAAATACGTTGTGAGTAGATTTTTTTTTAGGCATGGTTGGCAAATAACTTTTGTACAGTGTTGTGTACATACAATGACATGGAGGAGGTGGACGAAAAAGACCCAAAAAGGCCAGAAGATGAACACCTCCGAGTGTTATCTATGCAAGTTCCTTTATTTATCTTTGGCAATCTTTAAAGAATTCGTATGTTGTAGTGTCATGCAGTTAATCATTCTTAATGGACTAAGCTACAATCAACTATAAACGATATAATAAAGCCTCTTGCGATAAATGTAAACACATCAGTTATCTAACAAAATTTAGAATAAAAGTCCTCTACCTTTTATATCAGAAAAAAGGGTTTCACTTCAATTACAATCAACTATTTAACGAAATTTCCCTTAATCATGGTTCATGAAAAACTGCGATTTCAAGAAGGGTCAAGATATCTGATTTGGTTCTCCCATTCCGGTCAGTGGAAGGAAGAGTTGGCTTGTGTAAAGGGCATTAAAGCAACCTAAACCTTATCTTGTTGAGGCAGCAGCAGCAGAAGGGTGGTTAATAGAGAATATTGTGAACAGTTATTTAAAATACTATTATGTGTCCTTCTCTTTATTTTCCAACCAATCGGAACACATAAAAATTGCATTAGTGGGCAAAACTAATAGTCGGGGAGATATGGTCCAAGTTATGGCCTCACCGTAAAATTAAGTATATATGCAATTTTTTTTTGCTGAAAATGATAGATAAGGGTGTGTAAAATAGAATCTGCCGGGGGGTGCCACCTGGCACCCCTGGGCGTTTTGAGAAGAAATCCAAGATGGCGTCGCCATAAATGATAATTATCTATTCAACCCTATATTATCAAACTATTGAGTTAATAATATCTATAGGACCCATGAACAAGTGCATGGCACTTGTAACACTGATCATACTTCAATTCAAATGGAAGCCAAATCTATTAATTTTAAAATATGCCCTATAACAGTCAAATACCTGCAATGAAAAAATAAACATGAGTACTCGATTATGTTATTAGACACAATCAAGTGTTCGATACTTTTAAAGTACATTTAAAACATTTAAACAAAGTGAAGATGTATGTTGAGTACATTGGTTAGGATCAAAGCTACATTTTAATGTCATTGACACGTATTCGATTTGAAGGCCGTAATACTTACAAGTTTGTGTCAAGTATTTTCTGAAAATGTTCACTTTTTTGGCTGCCCTATTGATTGACAAAGTTCATGTTACAACTGTAAAAGTCTCATAAATACATTAGTGTGTCTAACAACATAGCCTAAGTCATTCATGTCTACTTGTCGCAGGTATTTGCTGTTAAAGGGCAAATTTTAAACATTAATAGATTTGGCCTTCCATTTTGAATTTGAATTTTGAACTTACTGTTACAAGTGCCATACACTTGTTTATTGGATCATATAGTAATATTTAGTACTCCATAGTTTTTTGAAAATATGGGTTGAAGTAGATAATATCATTTAGGCGACCCATCTTGGATTTTTTCTCAAATTGCCCAGGATGCCTCAGTGGCCCCCGGCAGATTATTATTCTACCCACCCCTAATCTATCTTTTCAGCAAAAATTGTATAATACTCAACTGTACGGTCACATGACGTTCTACCTGACCTATAATATTAATTGATTCGTTTTAAATAGTGATACACTTTTAATGGGTAGACAATATGAAATGGTTTTCACACATTAAAAGTAGTAAGTGGAATGGCTTTGATTCTTATTTAATGTTGGTACTAACATACGTTTTTATATATGAATGAAATTATATACTTTGTTCTGTGGTTCCGCATTGTTTATATTATCCTCCTTGCGTTAATTAGTATTAATGACAATGCGATGATTTGCTATAACAATTGCTCTTATTTTAATTAACCACGACCAGACGTTTCATTCCACCTCACCCGTTTTCTAGAATATTTCGATCACGTGACGATCCAGTAAATTAAATAACAGATGTTCGGATTTATGGAATTTATCGTTCCATATAGCAGATCACTTTTTTAAGCACCACCCATATTGTACGGAGGATTAATATCTCACATGTACACGCTGTTATTATTCAAATTGTCCTGTTTACATGGAACCTATGAAGGAATGGCTTGAAATAATATGTTTCAAAATCAGGTTCAGTGCCTCATATTCTACGCATGAATGGAATACAGCCTTGAATGCTTTACATAACATGATGCTTTTCCACTCTGGTTTTCCAATGTGGCAGAGCCGTGGTTATGCCACACACTGCACTAAGGCAGATAGGAGTTTGGCACTACTTCCCTTGTTTTCTTTTATTATCCTGCTAAGGTATATTATGATCATTTCAACCTGTATGTGACCTGTTTGCACATCGTGTGTATATGCATCGAGGCATATTAGGCCTCCACTTGGAAATTTTAATTCACTCAATGGGATTTTTTGCGAAATTTGACCTCTATTGAACCCATTCCAAAACAATAATTATAGTACCGGTCAAGTTCGCAGTGGAAATCATTTACAAGTGGACCGCTTCTTGCGGGGGAACTTTAGAAGGGAGAAGATGATTTCAAAGGTGCTATTTTCTACCTGCCTTTGGGCAATTCTAGTAGGATTTGTTACTGCACAAGGTAAGATTGACATTTTTTTGAATTTTCATTTAATTATCCAAAGATAAACGTAAAAATCGATGATTTTCGTTAGCGGTATTCTGCTCTGCGTTGCGTGTGGCAACGCCGTGTGTTCATCTACGTGCAACAGGTGTGTGCTGTCTACTATAGTAGATAGCTAAAGCGACCGGTTGATACATTCTGTTAATGGTTAATTTTGGCGTTGCAGGTGGATACAGACTATAGATAGGGATTCCCCTTTCTTTAAAAAGGACGGCAAATGCTTATTTCGCATACGACGGATACTGCCAAGTTAAAATTCAACACTTTAATATATTGTATAATTCGGCTATTTTAGAATCAAATAACAGCTGGTGCGCCTGATGGTGTTAAAGACACTGTCAGTGATCCACCCAAAAGAGTCAAAATATTTGAAATTTGCAGGAATAGCTTAAATGTGAAGGATAGGTTTATAGAATTCTCATAAGTTATTTGTCTACCTGAAAAAAAATGACAAAAAAGGAAGAAAACAACAGTGTTCGAAGGTATGAAGCTCCATTCAACTACATGTTATAGTATAGTAAATATCCGTATGGACAGTAATTACTAAAATTTCCGATTTCTACCTTATTGGGTTGCTTTTGGTCTTATCACTTGCAGGGTATATTAGAGTACCTATACTCGTTACAGACATGCAAAAATTTTATTTTTGATCATTTCTTTTCGATTTTCTGATTCAACAAATCACTGATAATGCCTTTAAACAAGACCTATTAGGGGTTCACGTTATATTATATCCTTATTTGGTGTATACAGTTGTGAATTACACATCGAAATTATTAAGTTCCCACACACCATTTTTTTTAACTCTTAGAAAATTTACACAGGAAGTTGAATATTAACAATACAGGTGCAGTACCGTGTATAATTAGCAAACTGTGCACATCAAAATAGTGCAATGCTATAGCCTGCCATTTGTATTCATGCATGGCCATAACCGTTTGATACATGTTTCAGGCACTGAACTTTTTCTAGGGATACTTACACACTTCCATAATACTTTCACATGCCGACGACAACGGCTTGTGTCTAATCCAAAGGGTTGTGTTTTTTTCGAGGTCTTTTAAGTACATATCACAAATAATGGCCCAGGTTCTGAGTTGGTTCATAATGTCTAAGGTGTGTGTGTGTGTCATTCAAGTAATAAGTGATGTTCAAACTGACCTTGA
Organism: Ophioderma brevispina; assembly: GCA_023653785.1. Classification (NCBI taxonomy): domain Eukaryota; kingdom Metazoa; phylum Echinodermata; class Ophiuroidea; order Amphilepidida; family Ophiodermatidae; genus Ophioderma; species Ophioderma brevispina. Next base: position 70,955 of record JAMKCH010053905.1, on the reverse strand, counting down.
TGTCACCTTTGAAATGCAAGTTTTGATAAGCCAGTGACCATCACAAATGAATGAAGGCTCTGGCCTCTTTTGCATAAGACTTAGAACTGACCAAATACTTTTAACAACTCTCCCAAAGACTTTTGAAATCTAATTAGCAAATTCGTTTTAGAGCGCCATTTTATCAAGTAATGCTATAGCCATAATAATCCTAAATCAAGCACTTAGGAAATTGTCTGGAAAAAAATCTTTATCAGCAATTATTAAAAATTGACATTACTTCTATGAAATCTACTTATTGATTGCTTACATTGCTGCACTGTAACAAAATCATGTAGACTTTGACAATTTCAAGGAATGCTTTGAAGCCAGTTTGGAGACAAGTGTCTCAAAGCAAAACATGACCATAACTTCAAGTCAAGTTATTTTTTCTTTATAGCAAGACATATCATTAAAGACACTATCAGTGATTTGCTAAATCAGCAAATCGAAAAAATCATCAAAAATCAGATTTTTGCATGTATGTAAGAAGTACAGGTATCCTAACATACCCTGCAAATGATAAGTCCAGAAGCAACCTAATAAGGACAGAATCAGTGATTTTAGTCATTACTGTCCGAACGGACACTTACTACAACACGTAATTGAATGGAGAATCGTATCTTGGAACACTGCCGTTTTCTTCCTTTTCTGTCAATTCTACAGCTGGAAAAGGTAACTTATGAGGATTTCACAGACTTATCCTTCACTTTGAAGCTATTCCTGCAAATTTCAAATATTTTCAAATCACTGATAGTGTCTTTAAGTAAAGGTAGCGGTATGGTATCCTATACCAGAACATGTACATGCAAAGTCCGTGTCTCCAGTCTTGCGTTCAATCAAGGTACCATTACAGACTATTGCTTCTCAAAATAGCAATTAAAAGTTTATGTCTTTGAATATGAATATATATTTAATCCTCTCTCTCCATATGTGCAATATGTATATAATTTTTACCTTGGCGACTTGAATCTGCTGACACTCGGTAAATTACAAAGTATAAAGAATGTACAATATTCATGCTTTGACGATTAGGAATAACAGACGACATGCACGGATGATCCAGAAAGACCAGCGATGTCCTAGGCTAAAAGTTCAATGGCTCAGGCATTTGAAGGTAAAACACAATATATTCTCATAAAGCCAGTTGTGGATAGACCGGTACCGTTATTTTGACTATTGTACCTGTTTAGAACATTAAAAAGTGCAACTCTAAAGACAATGAATCAACTTGAAGATAGGTTTCCTGACCTGCAGTTGAATTGATTTCATTATTTTCTGCGGTGTTTTACACTTGTATTGTGACGCCCTTCTGTGAATGCAAATAAGCTAATTACTTAAAAGTTAACAAATGGCGCTGTAATGTGGAGTTTTTGAATGCACAGTACGTTAATTTCCACATCAACTCGGATAGAGTATACACTGTTCAAATCTTCGGTTTCTATTTTACACCATTAACTTGCTCCAAACATAGGTAAATAACAGAGTATGGATGGCCTATCCAGTGATGCTTTCGTTGGACGTGGGTGAAGTATAGCCTGAGCGAAAACATAAACAAAAGGGGTTAGGCTACTCGGGTATATTTCTGTAATTCAACTTACTTGAATTTTGCACGTTTTCCTGTGTAGGCGCCTTTCAGAGATTGTTAAACCATTTAAAAAGCAGGCTTCCTTAGCAAACAATCAACAGGGTAAAGCGTTGTCTAAAACCATTCTTATTTCAGCTACATTAAAGAATTACATTTATAATGCTAACCTTCTGTTTGATTTATGGTTCACTAGATATGCTTGAGAAAAGCGTATTCGCATAATGCAATTGATTTTGAATTTTTTAACATTGTGCCATGATTAAATGGCCTGTATACAGTGTTCCATAGGCCAAGTGCTGTCTTGCATTTCTGTTCGTTTACGGACGTACAAAATAAACGAATAGTGGCCATCAAATTTGCATAGACTGGACGTAACCTACAAATTGATACTCAAAACTGGACACTGTTCAAATATTTTTGAAGTGAATGCAGTGATGTTTAGCCCCATTTGCGTTTCCTTATGTTTTAATAAAGATATCCACTAAGAAAGCTTACATTTCCGTTAAAGATACACTGTTAGAAAAAAAATAACGTTTTTAACGGAAGAATTCGGAATCCCAGGCCAGTATGCCACCGTTAAAATACGGTGCATCGTAGCAAGATAAATTACTGTATTAAGAGATTCTTGAGCATGTTAATACAAACATCGATAAAACATCAAACTTCATGCAATCATAACGGCAAATTCATCTTTAGGGTGTTGTTTTAACGGTAGAAATAACCGGCAAGCAGAATTCCGGTATTTACATTAAAACAACAGATATTTTTAACAGTGTACTATCAGTGATCCACCCGAAAGAGTGAAGAATATTTTAAATTGCAGGAATAGCTTGAAAAGTGACGGATACGGATGTAGGGACGCTCATAAGGTTATTTCCAACTGAAAAATTGACAGCAAAAGGAAGAAAAAAACAGTGTACTGTCCGTACAGACAGTAAGACTATAGTCATGATAGTTGATTTTGCCGTTACTGGTATATTGCTACAAAACTGGCAAAAATATCACAGTGATGATTTTTTTTTTGCGATTTTCTGATTTAGCAAATCAGGATAGTGCCTTTCATTCTGATATCTTTTCCGTAATAGTCAGAACCTAAACTGTGTATCACCAGATAGGTCAATATTGCCTTCACTACACGAAAGATTGGATACATATACAATATTAGGCCAACAGTTCTGATGATATAAAAAATTCAACTATGGATCACCAAATGTCTTTGAAAATGCTTTGTTAATGTACAGATATGTAAAAAAATGGTTATAACTATTGACACGTGGGCTTCAAACTACCTAATCACTTTTGAATAGTTATTTTATTAAAGTTTACTAAATCTTGATTAAAAGAGGAAACAATCTACAATGTAGTTCTGCTAAGTAAAATCTTGGTCATAGTTGAGTAAACTTTATGCACTGTTGGGTGAAATATACTCAGATTTGAGTAAGCTTTTCGTAACTTTGACGAAAATTTCACCCAATAGGTAGAGGTTGTTTCCGTTGTTGTTTCTAATCAACATTAATTTATACTGATATTTCTTTTACGAATTGTGTATATGTGTTTCAAAATACGCATTTGTTGTATCAATATAAAAAGAAACACCTCAAACAATAATGGCCGCAGTGTCGCTCTTTTATCAAGCCTTTGTTGCCTGACCAGCCGAGAGAGACAAGACCAATATAAACACACATCCTTTCAGATGAACAATTGTAGAATTTGCTTATAACACTCGTATGTCAACCGCACCTGGCATGACCATCGCTCGGTGGATGCATTGGTGTGACCATTGCTCGGTGGCTGCGTGAAAGGTGTGACCAACATCAAAATTTGCTATAGCAAATGAAAATTTATGTGCGGCTTATTCTTTTGTTGTCATAAAGGTGGCATATTTTGCAGATTATCTGCACGTTCGCCGTAGTTTTCTCAGGCTTCCCTAACCATTTTCGTTAATCCAGCGCGATTGAAGTGCTGCTGTCTGTTTTGTTTGGCGAATCTTAGGTAAAAAGAACCACTGTTCCATACAAGTGAATCCACCACGCTTTATTGGAAGTTAATTTGGGAACAAAGCCTGCCTGAAATGTCTCAATATTGATCTTTAATACACACAATAGATCAAATCAATAATTCTATCAAATTTTAAAATAGGGCATTTTTGTGATATGACGTCTAAAGGTCTATTTTTTTCAACTCAGAGTACCCTTTCAAATATTGTGAATTAAACCCGTATTTGGGTAAAATTCCTTGAGCCATAAATTATCCTGTGATATGCTTCCAACCAGTACACGAGTCTTCGATGCAATGAAGTTAGCACTAAGCAGTGAAGTTAAAGATGAGGGAGATATTAGTGTGAAGTCGGCGATATGCAAAATGAACATTCGTGGGTGTGTGTGTATTCATCTTCCCTAAACCTACAAAGTTACAAATACTTCATTCATATTTCAAATCATAATAGCCCCCACACAAGAACATTGTTGAAATATACGCTAGAGTAAGACAGGATTTTGACAGGATTTGTAAGCGACTACGCTGATTTAACTTGATTTTACCTGTTCAAATTACTGTCACATGATATGTTAAGGGTATCCCGTGAGATAATCTGCTAAACCGAAACCAATATTACCTACCTATATTAATCAATGGTCAAAAAATATAGAAATTTGACTATTCAACTCATGGTTTCACTATCCAAACTCATAGCCATGTGAAGTATTGAATATGCTATTCGCATAAACCATTGGTTGAAAAATTTGGTGTGTATTTGTTGAAGCCGATTTATAATGTAAACGTTGTGTATTTGAAACAAATTACCTGATTGCATGAAGCTGTATTTAAGTGTTGTACAAGGCTTCTTTAGAGATATAAAAATAAATTAAATTCCGGGGTGATTTTCTACGACCAATTGACTTTACAGTACAGGTCAGATATTAATTCCCGATTACGTCTGAGGTACAACTGTAAGGGTAAGATACTTTCCAGTTACGCACTTCTAGACTTGACAAGAAAACGTTTGCGCGCATCCTATTAAAATGGAGATAGAATGGTTTTTAACGATAGACGTCTCCATATTTCTCCTATTTCAGCACTAACGGTTAAACTTTAGAAAGACTGGAAAAATATGAGGTTGTTTTACAATCAGGTGCATTTTAATCGAGGACCATCTTTGTGCAGGCCCTTCATTGAAAATTGATTATTATTTCTACGATTTTAAGTATAACCTGATCATTTTGGTCAATGTAGCTCTTGCTGCAAGGGCGAAGAAATGTTTGAACACCCTCAATAAATTACCAAATATCACGTCTGGACAAAAGCACTGTCTCATTTGATGGAGGAATATTTAAGTAGTTGAATTCAAGAACATCAAAGCATTATTGAAATTGAAAGGGTAACTGTATTGAAGTATGTTTGTGAATTAAAATTGTGTAGATTGTGCGTAATGTATTGGCCTTTGCTTTGAATCAGGTGCGTATATTCCGTAGACAAATGTCCTTAATTACGTGAATTTCAGGATGATAATGCATAGTTAACATGACCCCAAGATAAAATAAATTTAAAAATTAAAAAGTGTGCAAAAACAAAACAAAACAAACAATCACACCATTACACAAAAGCTATAATAATATATACACCCTATCAAATGTTGAGTAAACCTTACGAAAAAGCTTCGTATAGATTCCAAACTATGTTTAAAGTTCACTCTATTAAGAAAAATTTACTCAAAAGATGTCAGTTTTCCCCTTTTTCTGATCAAATATGCTAACATCTACAGAGCTACAATTTGCGCAACTCTCTTAAACCCATCGACAAGTAGAGTTGGACGCTTTGTAATCTGTGGGAATTTTACAGTAAAACAAGCCCGAATTGTACTTCGAAATTCTTTAAAATACAGTGATCATCTTTTGAAAATACTTTTAAATGGAAATAATGGCATGAAAATATGCAGGCATCACGAAATGGACCTTTACTGAATCAACATTTGAGAACATTAAAAAACATTTGAACAATTTTAAGTGACAATTGCATCTAAGACACTAAAAAAGTGCCATTATCAGAAAGTGACAATTATTGTCGCCCCAGGGCTCTAAAATAATGCATTTTAGCAATTACTTGTGGAAAATACCGAAATTGTTGAGTTTGTAGGGGATACGGTTGGTCAATTTCAAGTAAATAATTTTGTCTGCATATATTTTTTTTTAGAAAAATAAATCACCGAATACGTCTTTAATTATTGTGAGTGGGAGATAAAGGATGTTTCATTACGGTCATATAAGCTTATTCCTCCAGTGTTATCGTGAAGATTAAAGGTGCAACCCAAATTGTGTCATAATAGTTTCATAATTCATAACTTCATATAGATTATACACTCAATAGATTTCTTACCTTGTATTTGGCTACAGAAATGTATTAAAAGAGAGAAAAGGTGATTTTGATTTGTTTATATTGCAATATGAAACATAGGCTGAATTTCGTATTTGCTCCTAATCGAAGTTAGAAATTTCACAATTTTTGTACCAAAGAAACACTTCTCAGCTTAATCCTTTCAGATGGGGATATTTTTGGTGGAAAGCTGCTTTACATTAGGGCAAAAATCAGTACTTTCGATTTTGTAGGGACACCTGATATGTGAAATCTCTCATTGCACCTTTAAAGTAATTAACCACGCATGGTAAATGTAAATAATGACGTAATGGTGCGATTATATGACATAGTTTGGCATATGGGTGATGACTATTTTCAATCCGTTAAGGGGTCCCTGCATGTCAAAATCGATCAGGATGTATTAAAGGTGCATGGCTAGGGCTTCAGATACTGATACTAATAAATTTCCTCAGGGAGCAACCATTTATGTACCCGACTTCGACTACTGATTAAGCAGTTAGGGATAAAGTTTTACCCTTGTCATGCTTGTCAATCAAGCAATTTGGTTTGGTAGAGATAAGTTAAGCCGATGACAAGACACGCACAATTATTCTGTTTACTTCGATTAAAAAAAATAATGACTGTCAGGGACTCTACTAGATATTAAACAATTTACTGGGCTATTCCTTTTAAATTAAACAAACCAACTCTTATTGAATGTCATTACACCCTCAATCCAGCCAGACGTTAGCATTTCTTTTTATTGACAAGGCCATCCCCATACCCGTCTTGTAATCACAGTTGGGGGGGGGGGTTCCCCCCCCCCCGAAAGTGATTGTCGCGCCTGGTCATTTCTGTTGGCTAAATCATCAATCCAGTAGCAAATGTGTACGGAGATTTTGTCCTCCTATGTGCTAACCCATCCCAATTATTTTATTATCTAAAATATAAAAATAATCGGAGAATAAATCCAATAAAGAAATATAATGATTTCTGACCCCTCGCGTAACATGTATCTGGTACCAACGGGGTAACCAACAGTAGATATTAGCATCTTTAAAGATGCTTGCGAAACGTTGACATTAACATGGCACCTGTCTCTATTAACGAACCTATCTGCAAGGACCGTTTATCACTTTTTTGGGTAGCTTTTGGCGTCATAAATAATTAAGCCTGTCAATGTTTTTTGTTGAATCTGAGTAACAACACACAAACCACACATCATATTACTTGACAATGGTGCCGATCGTAACAATAGTGTATACAAGGTCACCAATGGGAAATTTGTGTTTACTTAATACAATATAACTTGGCTTTGCTATATGTGTATAGACATTGGTAAATGTAGATTATTAGATCAGGTCGGGATAGCGATGATATACTTCAACAATGCGCACAATGTCCAGGAATGTCAGTGGGAGTCCCGCCGTAAATGACACGCCCGTAATCTGGCAGTTTTACTGTGGCATTTGCGTTGATATGAAGCCTCGATATCTTAAAGAGGCCAAATGTGACAAAGTTCAGAAGTTTGCAACTGATAGTGATTAACAGTAAGAAAGAGTATCCATTAAAATTAGGTGATACGACGTAGGGGCCGTATCGACTATTTTTAAAGGTTTGTCGAAGCAGTGAACGGATCTTTGGAAAATTATGCTCTAGATCTGCAAAAATGCAATAAAGCATGTTCATCAACTATGTTGAAAATTATGACCCCTAACAGGCATAAATCTTGCTACTTTCACAATAAAAAAATGAAATGGAATGTCCAAGTATATAGATAACATGTTGAAAACGATCCAGATACTTGAACGATTTGGTTTTCAACAGATGTCGTACCAGATGGTCAGTCCAGATGGCCAGACCAACCCTTGAATACGCCAATGTGGTGTAGCAGACAGTAGCACTCAGGTATAGCAGCCAGCCAGCTCAGTCATTTGTTAACAGTCAATTCAAACAATTGCTTGTGAGATGTTGGGGAGACATTATTCTTCTTATAATACACTTCCTCTTTTGACAAGGCTTGTTGTTGATAGGCGGGAAGAACAGTGTCGAAGGTTTGCCTAACGGTTGGTGTAAAACGCATAAGCGCATAAGAGCATAAGACTGCATAAGCATAAGAATAACCGTATATACGGAGCATAAGAGCATAAGCGCATAAGACTGCATAAGCATAAGAATAACCGTACATACGGAGCATAAGCGCATAAACGCATAAGAGCATAAGACTGCATGACCAAGCGCATAAGAGCATAAGACTGCATGACCAAGCGCATAAGAGCATAAGACTGCATGACCATAAGAATAACCGTATGTACAGCATAAGCGCATAAGAGCATAAGCGCATAAAAGCATCAGACTGCATAAGAATAACATTTCTAAGTGCATTTAGGTTAAAAAATGGCCTATTTGACGATTTTTTTTCGTGAAAATTTTGCAAATTTGGACCCATGTCTAAGGGTTTTCTGCCTTCAAAAACGGGTGATTTTACAGAGTGTTTTCCTTCTTCTTCTTCTTTTCTAAATTGCAACCCTTATCCAAGGATTTTTTTGGCAGAAAATGGGACCAATGTCCCATTTGGGAGGCACATCCCCGTATGCCTTGACATGTCAGTATCCCCCCCCCCCCCAATTATGCTCCGGATGTATGGTAAATCGAATGCGTCTTACACCATCGTGCGCTTATGCTCCGTATAGGCTCCGTGGGGTTTATGCGTTTTACACTCTTATGCTCTCATGCGCTATATGCTCCATACATATACCGTAGTCTTATGCTTAAATGCACGTACCTATGCTCTTATGCGCTTATGCTCCGAATATACGCGGTTATTCTTATGCTTATGCACTCTTATGCGATTATTGCGATTATGTTCCGTATATACGATTATTCTTATGCGATTATGCACTCTTCTGCGATTATGCTCTTATGCGATTATGTTCCGTATATACGGTTATTCTTATGCTTATGCACTTTTATGCGATTATGTTCCGTATATACGGTTATTCTTATGCTTATGCACTCTTATGCTCTTATGCGATTATGCTTATGCACTCTTATGCTCTTATGCTTATGCAGTCTTATGCTCTTATGCGCTTATGCGTTTTACACCAACCGTTTGCCTAAGGCTTTCGAAAACAAATCGTGCAAATTCGCTCATCCCGCCTACTGGGCGCTTGCGCTTCAGCAGCGATCTTTCCCCGATTCTAACCGGGAGTAGTCGTTTTATGAACACCTACCTCAATTGCTTAATAATCATTTTTGAAATGTATCTCTTCTGCATTTACCTCTATGTTAAATGCAGTCTTTATTCATTTTAGGAAATCTTCTTTTGATTGAATTTTTGGATTTGCAATAACATTTGACCTGTTGAATTATAATATTTCTTTAATTGTGACATTTTGTCAAGCGATAGGTTTAATGTTAGCTAATATTTTATTCTATGCTTGACACAATGTAATTATGTTTACTATGCAATTTTATAAAAAAAAGTGTGTGTGTCAGGTATTTAAATATTGCAAGATTCCACGCAATTTGGTCTTTGGACCACGATTTATGAATAAATTGAAAGAAGGTTTGAAGATATTTTCTATAGTTTGAAGGGTGCTGAATCAGAATTTTTGGGTCCAACCTCTGGGAAATGTGGGGAACTTTGTAAATTAGTGCAGGGGTAAATTTGAAATCAATTCAAATTACGATGATTTAAAAAAGGTATAGTTTGTCTAGGTTCGGACCTTAGTTACACGGCTACAGCTCTGGAGGTTCAAGGTCATCCTGGAGCAAAAATATCAAAAGTTCAGATTTTGTTTAAACTAGTGTCAAATTATTGCTCTGGTAATACTGAAGCAGAAAATGCGTTTTAATTCTTTGGGTGGTAGCTCTGTATATAATTTTGAGGTCAAGTTTTGGTGACATCTATAGACCATGTAGACCCTTGTTACATTTTCTCCACTAATTACGAAACCAAATGCCAAACATTGTAAAATAAGGCACGATGAACAATTTGACACCAGTTTCAACAAAATCGGAGCACTGGGTAAAGTTTACCCCCAGGATGACCTTGAACCTGAATAGGGCTGTACCTGTTTAAAGGTTGGGACCTAGACAAACTATACTTTTTAAAATTATTATAATGAGACAAATACATTGGTGTACATTTGAACAAGAACACAATTTGACTTGATTTCAAATTTACCCCGTACTAATTTTTCCACCTTACTTTACAAAGTTCCCCACATTGCCCAGAGATTGGACCCACAAATTCTGATTCAGTACCCGAGTACTTTCCACAACGACATTCCGTTTATGAATAATTATAACTATGGGTTATTTATTAATCTGATAGTTTACTACACATTGGTTCTTAACCAGTGTGATTAATTGTGAAAATTTCTTGGAGAATAATGAATTTAATTTTTGAATACTACACAACGAACACAATTTTATCACAATTTTATCTTAAACGAAAGAATGTTTTGTTCTCGTAGAACGATATTAAGAACGAACTGGTCTTTATGGGTTATGACACGCACAACTAAGCAAAAGGGCAGAGTCAGCAAGTTCTGGAGAGAAATCACGAACTTTTGTCACTCTATTCGCTTGCATAATTCCGAAGAATGTAGGCAGGGTCATTAAAAATAACTTCCCATTACTTGCGTGCAATAGCAACTAAAGGACCAACATACCGCATCGTTTCAGCATCTTAGACCACATTTTTATGAGAAAGAACAGAAGAATTTAGAGTATAATTGTTCAGAAAGAGAACACCGGAGAACTCCACCTCTCCCTTTGGAATTCAGTCAAACTTATTTTGTTAGGCCAATTTGGACTTTTCCCTGTACCAAATATTTCATATATGAGCAACATGAGCCATTATTATGGCACAGTCAAGCATGCATTGATTCGGAAGTTCAGCCAGTTCTGGGACACGAAAATCGTGACTGTATATATAGTGTTTTTGTTCAACAGATTTATCGATTGGATAAAATTTACAATTCATTCATTAAAACTGAGAAAGTTAAATATTTTAATACAGTATGCATAGTATGATTTTTCACATGCAAATGATGGTCAGGTCTTTCTAGGGGTAGGGGTTGAGTTGAAGGAGATTTGTCCATTTAAGATTGTTATCCGTGTTAATTTTGTATTATTCTGTGGTCAATTCATGTGTGCGAAAGTAACTAGAGCTTGATTGTGGCACATGGTCTTTGGTAGTAGCATTTATTTGGATGAGTACTTGATGAACATTCAGTGTATCTCCTTTCTCAACATATCGACAGTTTCAAAACGGATTGTGATTATCCGAGCTTAAAAAAAGTTGGCGTAACACGACCAACAAAACCAAGAAATAAAAATATTTTTAGAAATCCGCCCAAACCCTTTTTAATAGCACAATACATATTTTTGCCTTTTGCTTGCTATTTCAACAAGTTTGCGGTTTCAGTTAATTTTGTGTCATATTGTAGGTAATTTTGTCTCGAAAATTATAACAACAAAAAAATCTACTCATTTTTTAGCCTGTTATACACCAAGCAAATAATTTGAAGGCTTTATTTTTTTTTTTTTTGGCTTTACGGTCATTACTGCGCTAGTAACCTTTCGGTAACTAATTTGCTTTCACGCATTTTATTATCTTTTGAAATACCGATACAAACCGATTCAAACTACAATCCTTCGGGTAAATGGAATAGAGTCTTCCTTGTCCTTCAAAATCGTGTTTCCTGTTCATTATAATGAAAAAGGGTGTAAATGATGTGACAGAAGGGACTTTTTGCTCGGACGGCACGTAATTGTAATATAGGACGCCTCGGCATCGCAGAAAAAAAGCAATTGTATCGTACCTTTTGTCGAAAAGTACGATGAAAAGTGCTGATGTACCCCGCACCATCAGCACGGGTCGCGCTGGCTCCGGATGCCAGAGAGACCCTGCGGCTACCACACTGACTTTACGTTAAATATGGATACCTATCCTTCCCGAATAAAAACGAACTTGTAGCGAACTTACATTGTTGATTTTAAAACGATCTCTATTCAATATATGTATGTATTTGTTTTCTCTAAGGCTTTATTGTAAGATAGTGATAATATCTCCCTAACCGGATTATCACTGGTTGTGTGCTTGTTTGTGTGTTGCCATGGAAATGATAAAACATGTTACCTGAGCAAAAAATAGAGATGTAAATCATACTTGGCACAATGTAGTTTATGAATTTTAGTTTTGTGGTTAAAAACTGTAACGTTATCGAAAGGTACAGTGAATAATTCTAGACCTGCTAACTGCATATTGAGGTTGGTTTACAATTTTCATATTACATGTGTGTCCTTTAGTTATTTCCACTGTAATGATCACTTTGAAAAAAATGACCGTAATACAATGCCAAACAATGAACTTGTTATGCTTTTGTTATCCTATTGAACTGCGGGAACCCGACACATAACCATAAAATTTTGGATAGATTTCAGCAACAATTAGTTTAACACATTGGAGTAACCAGGGGACAATTCTTTTTTTTTTTCAAGCAAAATAAGGACGAAGAGTATGAGCATAATTTGACATTTTAAGCCCTTTTAAACCTGTCTTTCTCAGTGGGGGTTTGCCCGGCGGAACGAGTAGGCTTGCTACCCCTCAAACACAAACGTGCTAAAGGAAACCGAATTTATACCTTAAAATCAACTCATAGTCCACCTGCTTTTAAACACTGTAGGATATCTAAAAAAGTTGAAAGCATTGCAACATAAAGGGATGTATATGTTATGCAATTTTAGTTTTGATCAACGATATCCGATTTTTCTTTGCGAATTGATATTCATAATGTTCTACCTGCAAGAGCCTTTCGAGGATTTCGTTATTTGGAAATGGGACATACCTCATTCACACTGAACTCAGTAGGGCTGGTTATCAGCAAAGTCCTTGAGAAAATTGTGCAAGGATATGTTATAGACATTATATGTAAATTGTTTCCAATAACGGAATTCTACAACAATATTCCGATTTCAAGGAAAACGCTTTGATTTTGTTGAAACCGGTGTCAGATTGTTCGTCTTGTTTTATTTTACAATGTTTGGCGTTTGGTTGCATAATTAGAAGACAAAATATAAAAAAGGTTCTACATGCTCTACATGACCTAAATATTAAATGCAGACCTACCCCCTTAAAGAGTTCAAATGCATTTTCTGTTCCAGTATGACGAGAGCGATAATCTACATTGTCTACTTGACCTCAAAATTAAATGCAGAGTTGTCACCCAAAGAATTAAAATGCATTGTCTGTTTCAGCCCTGTATTAGTTTTACCCCTTTTACAATGTTCTCCCCGCATTTCTCAGAAGTCGGACCCCAAAATTCTGATTCAGCACCCTTCAAACAATAGAAAAACATCTTCGTACCTTCTTCCCCAAACTACAAGAATGGGGCCCTTCATTTAAGATTATACTAGCATGCTGCTGGGTAACTTTGACATACTTCAGCTTTTCACAACTATTTACAACTGAACCCTGGTTTTCACGAGAAACTACAACAATGCTCATCCGACAAGGACGGACATGGTTCAATATGAATTGCAAGGATTGGCTTTTAGAGTTTTAGGGATCATTAAGCCTTTTCAAAACCCAGGGTGCGTCTCTTCTAAATACACTATAATGAATGGAAGTTACTGAACTATGCTATGGCATTTTTGGTTCTTTTCTCCTTTCTTTCTGTTTGTGTGCTTGTAGTGTTTCAGAAGGTAGACCTGGGCAGCATTTGGACTTATAGCCAAGTCTCTATGACGATTTACGTTTGTTCATACCGTTAATCGGTAGACGTCTGTCGACATCAGCCTTTCGTACATGTTTTTCATGAAACGAGTATGCTAATACATCTGTGTGTAAAGCCGGGGTGTAAAGCATGTTTGAAAGTCTGTCGTTGGTCGTCTGTCGATGACTTATGAACACACTATTATGCAGATCTCATGAAATACGCTCGAAGACATAAAAAACGCAAATATATTGCGAACTTTGACACTACATACAACTACCAAATGTATTTGAGTAATAGAGCAGGTCCATACTAGTATTGCAACGAACAATTTTATACTATACAGTTCGCCATGAACACCTAATACACAAAAAACAAACTATTTTAATTGTTTTGACATTAGCTTGATTATCACACATATCGGGTGCCACATTTATCTCCGCCGTATGGTTTTTGTCAATTCACAACCTGTCACGCGGGCTGTCACGCAAGTTATGGATTGCACATGAACATAGAATACATGATACTGTTAGTCGTTTTATTACATGGCATAGCACGGCTACAGTGTGAGTAAAAAAAAAACTACATTCAGAATAAAAAATAATTAAAATAGTTAAGAATTGTTTTTGCTCAAATGTTTACTATGGTTATAAAGAAGGATAAACAGGCTTTCAGAAAACGTTTATTTGGTGTCATTTGGACTTTGGAGAAAGAAGTTACGCCTATTTTGCTGAGAGACTTCAAAATTGTGTTTGGCCGATTTTGAGCCAAACAAAGATCCATCGCTTACATAAAGTAACATGGTCTTCAGCAGTGATTTGAGTACAAACATCTAACACCAAATTATTGTTGAACAATAGAAGGTGGGAGAGTAATTGAAGGATTATAAAAATAATATCCCAGAGATTGCAAAAGAAAATGCTAAGTAAAAAAAATGTTCAGATTCCTAAATAAGAAATTCAAGATAGCTGGTGTAAGTTTACTTTGGTTCAGCAAGATTTCATGGGTTTAACCTACAAGGAAACGTGGGAGCAAAAGTGAAACCATAGAAAATTTTGTATTCCGCTTGAAAACAGCAGTGCGATAATGAATTTTAAGGTTTAATTCCGATTTATTTACAGAAAACTTCAGCTTTAGTTCTTCTTGCAATTTATGGACGCTGAGTATACTGTATTTGAGCAAAATAATTACCTTAGAGATGTAAACAAAAATCTCTGAGCATTTTCATTATGTTCATGAAATGAAACATTGATATGGAGTGATTTTCAATAAATGACTCTTTATGATTGAACAATGGTAATTTAATTTTTTGAAGATTTTTACTTATAATTATGTTACAAAATAGACCATTTTATACAAACTGATATGTTTTGTCGAGAAGAAATCGATACAATCTGAAATTGCATGTGTGAATTGTCTTTGCTATAATGTGTTATGGTACACGTCGGTGTCAGTCTCTCCGCATTGTATGGCTAAAATCGGCCAAACTGAATTTTTAGGTCTCTCCGCAAAATTGACATAGTTTCTGAACCCAAAGCCCGAAAGACACCAAATAAAATCTTCTGATAGCCTGTTTATCTCTCTTTCATAACCAAAGCAAACATTGAAGCAAAAATAACGTTTAACCATTGAAGAAAAAATCTTTCCTGAATGTAGGGTTTTTATTGACTCACACTGTATTTCATAGTACTGCATGGTTGATTCACTTCCACCATGCCGTTACACCGATAGAACCACATGACAATATACTCTATTGTAATACGTGGAAACGCCCACATAGGGAGCATAATTATATGTTTTATTACAGTATTATCATTTTCAAATTAGTGATTTTATTATTGTGTTATTATTGTTGTTCGATGAGACGAAGTTTTAGAGCACAGTGTTCATAAACTTGACGTACAACTGACACCAAAATATGATTTATTACGAAGATTATTGTACCAATTGTAAAGCAACATCTTTTCTTATTCTTTTCTTTATATTGGTAACCGCTTGTTATCAATCTATTTTTGGAAAAGGAGATACTTGTGTATATGTTTTTTTATAACTCGGAATCATAATACAGTAACATTTTTATTGGCATTCCCTTTACCGCGCCTTGTTGTTGTTGTTTGTGATATAATAAAATTTTGATATACTCATGGCTTTCCGGGGTTTAAAAAGGTATTTATATCCACATTACATAGTTGGCCAATTTTACGAGCATGGTATGTATAGAATTACGTTGATACACTGATTTTCTTGTCCGGATGTAATCAGTGGTGCTGATTTCCTTGTTGTTTTCATTGTTGAACTTGAAATTTAGAGGTGGAATTTCAGGTGACGTCTCAGTTTCAATAGAGGGTGGTATGTTTTTAAAGAGGGGTTGCACTAGCCTTTAAAATTGGGGGTCAAAATCTTGAATTTCTTGAATAACAAATTTCAAACTATAGTGTTACAATAGGCATAAATAAATGACACTTAAAGCATTTAGAAATTTTTGCACCAAAACCTACAAATGGTGGTGTATGGCGTAATGACCCCCTTATAATGCAACCCCTGTTTTCAGACTCATCTGTTAAAGGCATTCCTTTCATCACGCCTTTATGTTGTTATGATTGTTCATTTAAGATATATAATAACATTAACTTATGTCTTTTGGCATGTTTGAGGGTTTTAAAAAGTAAAATTATTTAACCACACTCTGTAGTAGACAAGTTTTACGCTATACACTTTTTCAATTATAACTATTTTTCATTTCTTTAAAACACTTATTCTCTTCTTCGTATGAAGTCAATTATGCTGTTTTCCATTTATTCAAACATTGTTCTGGTCGTTTGTAATATAAAGGGGGCATTTTCAGGTGACGTTCAATATAAGGTGAATTTTTGTACTAAACTGTATTTGTTTTACATATAGTTACAATCTCCAAAATTATAAATATGCCATAATTCGATGTAAAGAAAGCGAAACCATCTGAATGTCAATGACAGATACAAACAGAGATACAGACATTTTTAAAGGAGTGCTCCCGCCAATATTTTTGAATGTTTGTAATTATGCATGTGTTAGCCTTCATCTGAAATGATTAAGTCCAAATCAGCGGGAGGATTTTTTGCCTAAAACGAGGCTGCGTCGATTTAATTTTGTACATCAAATATGAAAGATTATTAGAACATAACATTAATTAACATACAAACAGGCTTTGACATGTCAAACAGTAAGACTGCCGTTTAATAATAATAATTTAAATATATTTAAAATATTAATTAATATTAATACCAATTTTGAAGCATTAACAATTTAAATTTACCAAATCATAAACACTTGATGCAAAAGCGATTTTAATGATTTTAAATCTCTTATACATATACCGAGCTATGTTGTAATAGATTACAATCGATTTTGATATTCGCTTACTATAAAAAACACACTCATACACCATTTTATATATGCACAATTTCATAAAAATTTAATTTAACCCCACTTGATAAAGTGGTTCAACCGTTGTATTACCACTTCGTCATCTCCATTTCGTCTGTTGGAACCCTTTGTCCACGTAGTCCAAACTCATTTTTCCTTTCCCATTTGCCCCATTGCTACCTTGTCTAGTGATCACTTCGACCTTAACTGCTTGTCCATTTGCTGTATTTTGAATTTTCATTTTGCCGTTTCGCCCTTTACCCATTATGTCATTTGCCATGTCGTTCTTTTCCCACTTAATCCTTTCCTAGTTTGACCTTTTACCTTCAGTGGTTAGGGTTATCGTTAAGGGTTAGTGTTAGGAATTGATCAAGCAAAGGGCGAAATAAGACAAGGATAAGAACAATGTCGTAAGTTGTCCTACTAGCAAAAGACAAAATAGTAAAGGCGAAATGATCGAAGGCAGTAATGGTAAACCAGCCATCCCCTTTCTGCTTCATAGAACCTTTTAAACACTAAATGGAATGTATTCTAGCTCAAGTAGAGGGATAATAAATAATGTATTTACAATACTAACAATGAAGTTACATTTTGTTCATTTCTTAATTCAACGACCTTGAAAACAGGCTGTAGACATTCAATTTAATGTGACTCGCAAAATTGCTTCATTTTTTTAAGATGACATTTTGGCGTCGTGCATGAGTGATGACCTTGTAAATGACAGCTTATGGGGACACTGTTATGGTTACAAGAACGCCTTATTATAACAGTATAGGCTATACATGATACGATCTCTCACGTTTCTTATAAGGTATCTGTGGACTGCAACAAAACATGAAAATGAGCAGATGATATTATCATGTTACAGATGCATCCGGATAGAGAAAAAATGAATAAATCTTATTTGCATGCATTATCTTGCTCTTCCTAAACATGCTAAAACATGAAGCATCAGCCCGAAATTCGTTAATCCTTCTGTTAAAGGTTATTTCCTGAAAGGAATGAGGATGCTTATTTTCAGGTCATCTTCATAACAAGAATTCACTTAAAGATGAAGTCAAGCAATTAAAAATATTTTAAAAATAGGTGTCTGTATAGACATATATACAGTTGACTGGGACTTATCAGCTTTATTCCGTACTTGAGGCTTGAGTGATTTCTTTCAACCAGGCCTTACATCATGCAAGGACACATCCTAACCTTTCTTTTAGAATTTATAGTTGGATTAAACTTGCAGTTACGAATATAATTGTAATAATTACAGGAACAGCCGTGAAAGACAATACAATAATGAGGTTATTAATTAGTAATGTTACATTAATTGAAGGAGCAGTGATAAATAGTAAACAGTTACATGCAAATAATCAAACAACTAAGGCTGGTAAAAGCACCAATGGCAACATCTACTAGCCAAACTCAACTGCTACTATTTTAAACATAACCAGTTTATTATGCAATTACGCAAATACACTATTAAAAGCGTCACCTGCCACTCAATTAAACATGTCTGTAGAAGATTTACTTTGATAAAGCTTTATTGCATGATTACAAGCTGTATTGCATGAGTACCTGTCGCAACGCGCGCTGCAACAGGTGCGTAGATACAACCTTTTTGCCAACAGACATTAGCTATTCAATATTCAATATTATTAGTACATATAGCCAATGTAGCGAGATCACCAAGGAAACGACACATTTAATGATATTTACAACATAAACACTATGTTCATTTTGAGTTCATATACTGTACATACACGTGGTGTGTAAATGTAATTTTCTCACTATGCATCAATAATTTATAGATATATTTAAACGATATCGGCATGTTCATTATAAGGTCAAACAGTACGCTCCGAATAATCGATCATTTAGTTACGCCCCAATAACGGCACGACAACAATGCAAAATGTAGGGGGAAATATAGCGCACTTAAAAATATAACACTAAGTAGTACTGATGGCCTTATTAAAATTATGATTTTTTAATGAAAATTTAAATTATTCTGGTAAATAAAATCAATATTTAGATGTGGGTTTCTTATGTCATGACCAAGTTGTCTATATGTTTGCAATATTTCGCAGTTTTCACAATTAGAATAAAGATGGTCTATATATCCTTATTTATAAGACATCCATGAAGAGCAAAATGTCTATTCTTACTTTTAATATGCACTGAAAAAACGAAAATATTCTCGAAACACTTGCTCACTTATAGCACCGGAAAATAACCTCCCTTGTTTCAACCACTAACAATTACTCATTTGAAAAATACGATCTGCACACACATCTTCGAATGAAAAAAAAGGATAAAGGTGGCACACCCTACGATCAATAAATTTGAAATTACACGTGTAAATTGTTTGGCTTAGAGAAATACAGCGTTTTCTTGTTAATATTTTAAGAATAAATCATGAACACATAATGTATATGCTTGTCGCATATATACAAGGTCGTTACTAAGGACGCTTCGTACATGTAGTTGTACTCAGTTAGAATAGTGTGTTGATAGCATATTTTTAAATGGACACAATGGCATGAGAAAATATTCAGACATAATGAAATAGACCCTTACTGAAATCACTTCCACAAATTTGAAAACAATTTGGGTGTTCCCATTTTGTAAAAAAGGGACAAGTAACTAATATTATTTTCATTGTAAGCTTCACTTGCTGACATTACTGTCAGCATTGATCAGACTTAAAAAGCATGCAGTCATCAGCTCACAGACCATTTCTATTATGTATGTGCTAATCCCGGCTAACCACCTTTCACTTGTCAGATCAATATCTTACTACAAGCCTGAAGTACAATGTCTGAATCCCGGTGTAGAAGTAATTATCGTCCGGCGTACTCATAGTCCGGGAACAATGGTGAACAATAGGGCAATCGATTCAGTTGACTCTTAACGCAACATTAGTTTCACGCTTTATTCCGTTATCGTCTATGGAGCACCGGACTGTGGCTCCCGCCGGACTATATCTGCTTTCACACCGTTCTGAATGCTTTTGAATTATGTCACTAAACATGTTCGTACACTGTAAATTCTGGCAGGGATATCGACACCTTGATTTTCCGTGTCAGGAATTGCCACGAAATCTCGTTGATGTTTTTACTGTTTTGTACGGAATGTAAACATCAAAAATTGTTTTCAAATTTGTGGAAGTGATTTTCAGTAAGGGTCCATTTCATTATGTCTGAATATTGTTTCATGACATTGTATCGCTTTAAATTTTTTGTATGTAAATAGTTTTGTATGTCCCAAGAACTATGAATAATGTATAATTTGCCCCATCTACAATATCCACTTCACAAAACATGTTCAAGGTCACACGGGGATAGTCCTACGCCTATCACATGGTGTCAAATTCTTCGTATTATCAAATATCTACAAAATGTGTTTGTTGCAATAAATATGACCCATAGTTTATAGTTAACAGTACAAAATATAACAGGGGTGTACATGGTCTATGGGGCATTCATAGCCATTCTGACGTGTCATGGGTATAGACGATTATCATTTTCTGTTTTGGTATGATCAGGTGAAAGATTTTGAATTAGTCTGATGAAAATCAGATCATTCTAAAACAATTACCTCAGGACGACCGTGAACCTTTATCAGCTCGTAGGACTTAACGTATAAAAGTTTAGTTCGGGAAAAAAATCCTAACGATGTACTCTGTGTCTGTACGGGTTTTAAAACAACTGGAACATTTTAAATGTGGACCCCTGTATAAATCTTACCCCTTATAACCAGGTAATGAGTCAAATGGAAGCTTCTTTAATAAGATTTAACAAAAACATCGACTAGAACTTCCAAGGGAAGCAAGGCATAACATTGAATTGAAAATATTTTGTCATATCTTCCTAAATGTCCACTTAGGACCTGTAAAAATAGAAAGTAAATTATTCAAGGAAACAAAAAAAAAACAAAAACAATGGCGGAATTTTTCAACGTTTATAAATTTGAAGAAAATCGTCACATCGACAGTTTCATCTGTTTTTTACGCATGTATGTAATAAATAATAGAAATTTACTTACATATCATAATGCATCATAGATATATTATAAACAAAAATATAAAATTATAAAATGATATGGACCACCGTTGGTCAGAAGTGATCATCAAATGGCCAGTGTTGGTCAGAAGTGATCATCCCCTTTACAAAGAAAATTTTACAGGTGAATAACACGAATGCAAAAGTGTGATCAATAAAAAGTGACAAAGGTAAATATTGAGTCAATTTAGTCAAATGAGAGTTCAAATATCAATTCAATTATATAATTATAATAATATTTCGTTTAAGTTGAGTTTTGAAAATTCCGATTTTTTTTTTAATTTTTAAATTGTCGAGGGCAAATTATTCCAATGAGGAGGTCTATAGTCTTCACTATCCTGGATGCAATATAATAGTCATTAACATTTCTGGTATTATGCCTATTGTACGTTTCATATTTTTATGAAATATTCATTGAAGGTATTTGGTTGTTGATTATTATATTGTTTGTACATAAATAAGCTGTAATTAAGTTTACAGGTATCGAAAACGTTGAATATTGTCTCTTTATAAAAAGTTCCCTCTGAAACCGTGGTATTCCAATTGCAGTGTAGTACCATGATCATGATTGATGCTATCGAATGCTTTTGATAAATCTAAATAGATTGATAGTGTTAGTTCACAACGTTCTATTGCATTATTAATATTATAAATCAATTTGACACACATACGGGGTCAAATATGCACCGACTAAAAATAGAATGACATTTTTGAGGTAAAAAGACTTTTTGTGGTCATATTTAACCCTAGAATTAGTTGTTTTAACTCAAATGGGGTCGTTTTATTTTTTGTCTGTGCATATTTAACCCCGTCGGTTATATTAATTAATAACTTGTGTGCATCTTTCTACAATCTCTCTACAATCTCGAGAAATATGGCAAAAGTGAAATTGGTCGACGAGTATAACTCAATCTTACTTTTGTTATCAATTGGTAAAACTTTAGCTTTTTTTAGATCATTGGGTACTTTAACAATTCTGTTGATAAACTGAATTTTTAATATTAAATGGTGTACTGATTTCGTTAGAAATTCTTTTAGTAGAACACATCATTTTTATTAATATTTGTTAGTAACTGGTAACTACTTTGATTTGGACTGTGCAAATAATCATAATACATTTTATCCTGATTGTTGATTTTTGCAGCTATACTTTGGAACCAATGTTTACAAATAATTGTTAAAATCATGAGAGATAGATACTCAACCTTCTTTACCAATTTTGTTTCTATGTTTCTTTTCTTATTATGGCCAATTATTCTAATAATATTTTACCAGGTTGTCTTAAGATCATTTTAAGATTGTTGGAATTTATTCTCGTAATATTGTCCGTTAGACTTTATTTCTGTATAATTTATATCTGTTTAGATTTTCCTCATTTAGACGTTGCTTTGAAATCTTAAACAAATGATCTTTTTATTGATACTATTTAGCGATGCTCTGGCAATCCAAGGCGATAATGGCTCGATCAGTATGATTTTGCTTTAAACAATTCATTTTGATGATTTTTTCAATTCCGGCGACAAATTTTCATACGGGGTTTACTCTTTTTTCGCCCGCAATAGCGTAAGGGGGACGCGTGGAGTTATAGCCTTTCCACTGGGCTGTGAGCCATGGGCTGTGGCTGGAAACAAAGTTAACAATTGGTCGTTTAAACAACTAATCAATTAATCAATGGTCACGAAGCCACTGGCCCAAGACACAGGTTGATCTTTAATAATCACTCTGTGACCACTGATCCCGTTTGTTCAAAATCTATAAAACATGATTTCCTTTGCAAATACGGTACTGCGATCGAAAGCACCGAACTGGTTCAAAGGGTGGTACACAAATTGACGTTCTCTAATGACTCCTGCAAGACCTTCGAGCTCATTTTGGCCAAATATATAAAGCAGTTTTTCTTCTGCAAATCATATGCTATAATCACCCAAAGTTTGTTCTTGATCCCAAACCTCAACGACAGACGACGCATGTACACATCATTTTGCGCTCTAATTACCCCGTATAACCGTTAACCCCATTTTGTCCAATCTACAAAACACTTTCTTACGCACATAAGGTGTTAAACGACCACCAAACCTGCTCGAAAGAATCACTGACTCATATGGGGTGTACCCAGTTTGAACTCTAGTTATCTTTATCTCCATTTGTATAACACTATTTCCTCTGCAAATAAGGTGCTGCTCTATGATCACAGATGTGTGTCCCATTCGCAAAGTGCTACGGCAGGTGGCAAAATCTTTTTTTTAATTACATTTTAGACAATCTTACATCATTTGCTTTCTAGAAATTTGTATTTTTATACGAAATAACACAAACCATTTCCATCTATTGTCTTAGAGTTTTTTTCTTGATAATTGATTCTGCTACAAGTGCATATACCATTAGACTAGATTCATTCGAATATAAAATCTGGTAGTTTGATAGCAAATTTAGTTTTAGATACCACTGGGTGGGGAAAAATCATTCATCAGGGGACGGCATTGTGTATATTGTGCCCACACCAAGGTATATGTGAAGTTGAATTACCTAGATCCCTACGGTACATATAAATCTTATTGTTATTGTTGTTATTACTGACACTGGTATCAGATCTTTTTGCCATTCATTTTACGGGGAAAAGTTTACCTATTATCTGTATTTACTCAATCAAAAACGACTTTTTTTCAAGATATCTGAAAGCTTATTTTCCTTTGGTGAAATTCTTTTATCTATTATCAGTACCTGGTCATATTATCAACAATAATTTAAAAGTACTACGTTCTGACTTTTCGACCCCCAGCACCTATTGTCCACCATACATTGTATTTCGGTATTGATTATACGCATACCATACGATTGGATTCCAACATCACGTCGGCATTAGCTACAGACAATATAGTTAGTATAGATGGAAGTTGTACTATACAGATGTTATTGACTTGTTGTTATTATAGTACATGTGGAACTGTATATTTAGTGAAATTTCATATACAATCTTGCAACCAAGGTTTTTTCTAAATCAAAATTGTATGAGGATTCCGAAAATCACGGGTGTCATTTTTAAAATGTGTTCTTGGATGTATTCTAGGGGCAAGGTTTATACATGGATCAAAATATAAAAATGTGTTTTAAAAGTATACCATCATGCTCAGTACCGTGGTCCACAGGGTCTATGGGAGATTACTAGTCATATCTGTAAAAGTCTTACTTTGGAAGGGGGGTACATATGGAACTCTTGTCCTTTTATCATTAACAGACCATTATGTAAGAGGTTTTTTTTTTTTTTTTTTTTTAAAAATCATTCATCAGGGGACGGCATTGTGTATATTGTGCCCACACCAAGGTATATGTGAAGTTGAATTACCTAGATCCCTACGGTACATATAAATCTTATTGTTATTGTTGTTATTACTGACACTGGTATCAGATCTTTTTGCCATTCATTTTACGGGGAAAAGTTTACCTATTATCTGTATTTACTCAATCAAAAACGACTTTTTTTCAAGATATCTGAAAGCTTATTTTCCTTTGGTGAAATTCTTTTATCTATTATCAGTACCTGGTCATATTATCAACAATAATTTAAAAGTACTACGTTCTGACTTTTCGACCCCCAGCACCTATTGTCCACCATACATTGTATTTCGGTATTGATTATACGCATACCATACGATTGGATTCCAACATCACGTCGGCATTAGCTACAGACAATATAGTTAGTATAGATGGAAGTTGTACTATACAGATGTTATTGACTTGTTGTTATTATAGTACATGTGGAACTGTATATTTAGTGAAATTTCATATACAATCTTGCAACCAAGGTTTTTTCTAAATCAAAATTGTATGAGGATTCCGAAAATCACGGGTGTCATTTTTAAAATGTGTTCTTGGATGTATTCTAGGGGCAAGGTTTATACATGGATCAAAATATAAAAATGTGTTTTAAAAGGGTTATAGTACAAGAGTTACAAGGCAAAACAGGGTCAAGGTCACAGTTTCAGATTCATCCGTTTGTTTTAAAAATGGTGCCAAATTGTTTGTCTTACTGTACAGAAGCCGAAAATATACAGGTCGCATTGTCAATTCCGTTTTAATGATAATTAAGAGGGCAAATATGGCCGTGGTCCACAGGGTCTATGGGAGATTACTAGTCATATCTGTAAAAGTCTTACTTTGGAAGGGGGGTACATATGGAACTCTTGTCCTTTTATCATTGACAGACCATTATGTAAGAGGTGAATTCATCAGTTTCCAGAAAGCTGATTCTATGTAGTAAATTTTTACCATGACCACAACATGTATTTTGTAATGGCAACAAAGGCCTAGTCTCCACATGGCCAAGGATTGACCCTCATATCCATATCCACCCCATAGAAATATGCACGAACTCTCACATAATTTCAAACCGCTTATAATCTTTCACATCCCAACTTGTTTTATTGCACGCCCTGTAGTTATGTCGGTGTCACGAGTCCTAGTGATGTAGTGTCCTACTATTGTGTTCTCCATTGTGTAATGAACGCCAATATCCAGTAGCCCTATTCTTCACCGTTGTAGGCGGACTGTGAGTCCGGAGGACTATATCTCCTGCCACACCGGCCTTAGTGTACAACAATATACGTATTATATGTTTACATTCTTTCTCTTTTAAAACATATTTTAATCGTCTAATTTGAAGAAATATAGCATTTTTGAATATAGCATTTGCAGTGGAATCCCATATTGTCTTGGACTGCGCTTAGCTGAGCTAACGGAAAGTAAATCTCATTCCTTGAACCAATCTAAAAATTAAAAAATGCTTACATGCAAGGCAAGGATCGAAGTGTGTGCGTGATCTATCACTTTTAAAAATGATGGGTTTGGCATATGCTTTTAGTTCTACATTTGAAAAGGCCCACTGAGTTAAATTGATATAGACATTTACAATGAATCATTGACTAGCAAAAATTGTCACCAGATCATTTCTGCTACATTAGTTTCGTTAAGGATCACTAGTTGCTAAGAGCATTCCGTTATTCTGCGGACAATACAGGAATGGACCCCTCTGTGCTTAGCGTTCAGGTATAGACCAAGTAACCTTTTGCACTTTGAAGGGAATTTCAATGAAATATAGTGGTCATGACTGTTATTAAAACAAGTTAGAGTAGATTTCAGGGAGAGTTCTTGCATATTTCGGTGGGGTTGAAAATTGATCCTTGGCCATGAGGATAATATAAGCCTTTGTTGCCATTACAAAGCATATTGTGGCCATGGTACAAAGTTACTGCATACAATCTGACAATCTGCTTACTGGAAACTTGTGAATTCAGTTCTTACATAATGGTCTGTTAATGATGTCAAGGAACACCCCTTCAAGGAACTCATAATCCGCTTTGCGCTAACCCTTTGCACAAGGTTGGATGCCCAAATAAACCTTTATGTGTATTGATACAAAAATTTGTTATTTTCCTATGCTGCAGTGATAAGGAATAATATTTTACAGTGAGCAGTATCAAAGGTACATTGTGTTCAAATGCTGATGTTTTCACCCAATACTTTGATTGAAAACACCCAAGCTATCTTTGTTATATAATGTATTTCAGGTCAACATACTAGCTATATTACTGTACATGGATATGAGTATAGTACCATAAACCTTTTTACCTGCGACCATTAAAATAATTTCTCTTACCTCTCACGGTGAATGGACAAACCTCACTCATTTTGAAATCTATAACTCCTTTGCAAGAAGAACGCAATTATTATATTCAGGTGTCACGGAATGGCTATTGTGGAACCTTTGTTAAATATAAACAACAACAACAAAAACACCTACAAAAATATCAACTAAACAAACAAGGAAATTAAAAATAACGGACAAACAACAACAATCCAACAAAACAAAACAAGAATACTTCAACACTATCCCAGAAAAGCGTTAAAAGCTGTGTAGATCTGATAGCAAAGTATTTCTGTTTTAAAAATGGTGAAAAAAGAAATAGAAACACGAGTAGTTTGTAGACTTCATTTACTTGATTCGTAAATGATACCGAACCCATAACTAAGTCGAAGAAAACTGCGTGATGTAGGCATAAACTTGGGGTTTATTTAAAGACGCTATATAATCAGTGATTTGCGAAATCAGAAAATCGGAAGGAAAAAAAATCATCAAAAATCAGATTTTTGCATGTCTGTAACATGTATAGGTATCCTAACGTTCCTTACAAGTTATAAGACCAAAAGCCATCTAATAAGGACACAATCGGAGATTTTAGTCTTTAGTGCCCGTACGGACACTTGCTACAACACGTATTGAATTCATATCTTTGAACACTGCTTTTTCTTCTTTTTCTATCAATTTGTCAGTCGCTAAAAATGACTTATGAGAATTCTACAGATTTATCCTTCACCTTCAAGGTGTTCAGGCAAATTTAAAATTTCTGACGGATCCGATGGATCACTGATAGTGTCTTTAACGAGGTATCAATGTAGCTGTACGGCCAAAAACTTTCATAAAATGGTATCGGATCACCGTCTCATACTAGAATGTCGACTACATATCGCAACCACCAGGAAGTATTCGATTTTCTGCCTGAAAACATCCTCTCAATGTTGCAGCATAAAATGGCGAAACCCTGCATCGTCAACTGTGAGGTTTTGCGTACACTAAATTTCGAAAATCTCTTAGCGGAAAAATAATGGTTACTTTATTTCGATTGAAGGTTTGATATGATTACCCGTATATAATGAAAATTCCGTGGATAGTCTGTGAATTACAAGAGATGTCTATTCAAAAGGACCACACCTAATGAGCAATAGAACTTAAACTGTGTGTAAGAATGCTTTGTGGTTGCAGCTTTTGTTAGTCTTTTGTTTCACATTTCCTTTTTAATTTGCGCAACTTGGTTAGGGTGTTTAATAATAATTTGCACAGTATTTGGCCCGTCAAGTTCACTCGCAGCTACATGTAAGAAGTCGCCCTATTAAGCGTGTTAAGCCGCCGGCAAAGTAGAAATAAAACTCAATTAGATTGGCAGAAATATAAGATTGACCTATCCGTTGCCCATTAGAATTGTACCCTTTCTTTAAGAGCAACGCTGAAGACAATTTACTTGGTTTGCAGATATGCTAGGAATGTGAAATTAGACTTTTGTTCGTAGTCAATTGTTATACAACTTGTACCCTTAAATTGGTGGCAAACAAAGACTAAACATGTCATTCGTTCACGTTTTATAGCTCTTCGTAAAGAAGTCTGGTTGGAACAACTTTCTGCGCTATTCAAGGCGTAGTAGAAAACTTGGCCATCCATGCATATGAGTTTCGAAGAAAAAAATTCTCTAAAGATTGATTTTCTTCAAACGGTAAACTAATGCCACCCTAAAATTCAGTCAAAGTTAAATTGTTTTGCATTGTTGAATTAGAATTGTTGTAGTTGGTCTAAATCCCATGTGAATGAATATTCCGAAAAAAAATCAAACACGGGCGATTTTTGTGAAAAAAGTACGAACACATGTTTTTTTATGTCTAAGCTCAGTGTAAGTTTTTAGGGTTAGGTTTAGAGTAACTTAGGACCGGTGTCCGAACTGGCGAGTCCTAGTGACGTAGTGTCCTACCTATTGTGTTATCCATTGTGTAACGACTGCATCACCTATTTCATCGCCAATTGTCTACAAGGTCACTCTGTATGTTGCCATGATAGCTAACTTACACTCTCTCATGGAGGATTCACAAGTTTCTTACACCGGCATATCCAGACCTGGCTTTTTGAGGGGGACTCCGGAGGCAACAAAACTGTAGAAGGATCTCTGACAGCCGAAATAG
Source organism: Ophioderma brevispina (assembly GCA_023653785.1). Taxonomy (NCBI): domain Eukaryota; kingdom Metazoa; phylum Echinodermata; class Ophiuroidea; order Amphilepidida; family Ophiodermatidae; genus Ophioderma; species Ophioderma brevispina. Next base: position 42,030 of record JAMKCH010053905.1, on the reverse strand, counting down.
GCTGATTTTGCTGCAGCATGAACACGGAAAGCACCCCAAGATACGCTACTGCTTAGTGCCAGGATCAGTGTTTATGGACCGTGGGTTACGGTTATGATGGTTATACTATAAAGTTAGCGTTACACTTTTACAGTAATCCCAACTTTAGGATTACGGTGTTTACGGTTATATAGGTTTACCGTTAGCATACCGTATCCGCCCGTGTACATTCACACACTATTTTCAAAACGCCGCTCTTTACGGCAGCTTCGAAATATTTTATTTTCGGCTTTCACGGAGATAATAATAATATGATACTCCGTATAAATTTGGAAATAAATTGCTGAGTATCGCTTTTAAAGGCACTATTATATAAAAAAATCGCCGCTGGCCCACCTGACTAATAGGTGTTTTAATACAGTGCCTGAACCATCTAATCCACTATAGCATAACGGTACACACAGTTGCCAAGCAAATGTATGGCACAGTCGCAGTCTTTCACATTACAACACTAATGGATTCCATTACGCTATTCTACTAACCAAACTATAAAAGGCAAAAACTGTGAAGTTCAATAGCTCCTGCATTTGATTGTGTGATAACTCTATTGGTGGGATGATATAATGACTTTGTAAAGAGGTGGCCTTGCATTTACCTTTATCCTAAACAAAATTACAATGCATTTGTATACAAAAGTATGTTTATTTTCAATGAAATAAATGAATTCCTTCGATATGTGCTCAAACGATAGCACGGGAAGAACATAAACAGTACACTGGCACTTTATTATGAGGCCAAATACATCTGAATGATTGAAAGCCTTCATTGTACGCCTACAAACCGCAATTTTTAATCATCAAATAGGTTAAAATTAACTTATGAACTCTTCCCCATTGATATAATAACCACAATAGGTTGAATGTGGTGCAGACAAAGGAAATCAACTCTGATATGTATATTCTTGCGTTTTAACACTACTTGCGTTTTAACACTGATTTGGACCTAATCATTTCGACGATGTATTAGGCTAACACATGCGAAAACCTTACAACCATGCAAAAATACCAAATGAAAAATCTCGAAGGCGTACTTTTAATATCTCAAAATGGACCTGTGTTCTTTTAATAAAATTTAAACAAATCGCGCCCCTATTTTTCATCAAAGTCCATTTTTTGCACTTTTGTATTGTAAATTATTGTAGTAAAGACCCCTGTAAGTGGCTAAGCATAACAAGCCATATTTGTCAAGAAATTATTATTTTTATGCTTTGTTACTAATAAAAGTCGGGATGCGACTTTGTAGGTCTAGAAACAGTCGCAAATGGCATCTTTAAGACCACTTTAAAATGCTTAAGTGTCTATTTTTCACAAAGACCAGTATAAGGTGTTGATATGACATAACACTATATAGATATTTAGAGACAAAATGGACATTTTGAATTTGGAAAAAATGACTGATTGTGGCTTTATGTAAATGTTGGGCTTCAATAAGCATAGAGTGTTCGCAGTAATTAAATAGGGCCTAGATCTTAATGGAATGATCGTGGGACATTTTGACAAGAGAAAATACTAGTAAGCTGTTTTTTTCCAAATTACCAGAATGTGTCATAGTACAACATATCTAAATTCCGCCCAAATATCTTTTGGGGGCAAAAATTATGAGCGTTTGAAAGGGAGCAAGGTTTTTTCTGGTTGTGTTAAAATTGCATAATAGTGTTTTTAACTATTCCAAGTGATTAAAAATGTCTAGTTTGTCCTATATATTGATTATAACTTAAAAGATACATTATTGTAACGGTCCATGGTCACACTCGGTGTAGCATTTTAAAATGCTCCTATTCTCTTCAAATGTGATTTTTTTTATCTTATGTATATTCAATTAAAATATGTTGATTGCAATATATATGACACTTGTACCATAATTAATACGAAAGGTCCACATGCTGTATCTGTTATCCTTTCACCCCAGGATGACCTTGATAAGCTTTAATAACGCATCAAAATTGTAGGATGTAGATAGGACATATTATACTTTATTTTAATCCTTATGACATAAGAGATTGGTAATGTTTGAACGCAATCACAAATTTTTCAAATATTGACCGCTGTCCTCTCTCAAACACTCATAAAATGTTTTGTTTCCAAAGATAATAATTTTAGCGGCACTTGTTGTCTTGTCACTCCTGACGTTGCATGCATGTACTTTATAAACGAGCTCACATGGATATGTAAGCCATCAAGACGGTAGATATTGTGGATATCAAGAGTGGCCCTTGCTTTTTTACCGCTATCTTTAAATTTCAAATTACAATCTAACCTGTTCTTTGTGCAGGCATAACTTTGTATTTTTAGATGCATCAGATACAAACATAAAGTTAGGAACACGTTAATTGTTTTGACTAATAACAGTGTAAATTACACACTTACAAGATGCAAATATTTTATTTGTTTCGCATTACGACTTTGGCCATAACTAATTGCCCATGGCTAGCATAGTAGGGGCATCATCGTTCACACCCACACTTGATTAAATCTAATGAATTGATAATAGTTTGTGGTTACCAATTAGAGTAATCGAGTTATTTTTATACTATGAGTGTACTGCCTCCTGTGGAGCCAGTATCTACTAATTTCTCATGCTAACACCCTATTGAATATCCAAACAATGACATTTTTATCTTGTTGAAACTGTTATAATGAAAACAGTGCATGTCTGGAATATGTGTAAACTCCTACAAGTACCTACAGATTGCTTGTTTGATATAAATATAATACGGATTCAGAAGATCTAATAAAAAATCATAAAAGGCAACATTTTAAATTTTCTGTGTTGAAAGATAAATTTTATCTGCGTAAAATGTGGAATGTCACCGCCTTAGAATTTGTTTCGTATGATTTTTGTCAAGGCTTGACATTGGTTTGGAATACCTGTTATAATAACAATGAAAATACAGCGTGTCCCATTAGACCAATGAAAACTTGACTTAAGTGAATTCAAGTATCATAAAATTAATCGAACAATCTGCGTTAGGTATCACAATTTCTTTGAGCAAAACTAACCATTTGAAAATTACATATTAACTCAAGAAACTTCTCACAGAAGGTGCAAGCGGAGGGCAAATTATTTACCTGGGTGAAAGGTGTTCATTCTTTGAGCAGCAAACTAATTTTACGTCAAGTACAATAAGGTCAAGATCGATATGTACACCTATTCTTATTAATGTCAATTATTGTGAATAATTTGAAGTAATAGTGTGAGCTTTAAAGCCGAAACTAGAGCTATTTGGATTCTAAACATATACCAGGTATATATCCGATCTTGCCGGTATATTCAAACTGCGTTTGCCCGCGCATTTTGCTTGATAAGACCATCTGAATACACGATTAAATTGTTCCAAATAAAGTGCCACATATAACGCCCTATATTTCCACGTTTTCCATTTTAAAGGTATTTTATAAAAGAGATGAAGTTTACCCGATAAGAATGACATAAGTGATCGTTGGTATTGACATAATGATCAGCTTTTTGAAACGTTATGTAAGTGATGTTGTAATACTTCAATTGTTATGATGTGATTGTACCCCATTGAAATAGCATCATATTCATTGTCTCAACATAAAGTTACAAATCTTTGCAATTGAAGATAACAATATACCTTGAATTGTATAATCTTTCATTGAATGGAAAGTGTTGTGATTTCGTTATGGATATGAAACTTGCACTATTTATTTCGAAATAATCACGGCAGTAGTAACTTCAACTACCTGAACTATAATTCAAAGTCTTCAAGGGCATTTAAAAGTTGTTTTACTGCCTAAATCACGTAGGATAACAACAACATTTTAAAAAGGAAATCTAAAAAGTCACACTATATACTTTTTGGAGCTGCAGTTTGAATTGAGATCCCAACACCATCAGTTATTAAGATTTTTTAAGGATTACTTTAATGAACATTACATTACTTGTACCAAATGTAATATATCTTACTTCAAGCAAATCAGTGCCTCTGCCGAGACAACGTACAAAATTTCATGAAGCTTAATAAAACTCCTTAAGCCTCAAGTAAAAATAAGACAAACTAGATGACTATATTTTTCTAACTATGCGTAAGCTTTACTCAACTCTGAATTGTGCTTTACTCACTTTAAAGGCTGACTCAGAGATTTCCTGAGGAGAGCGCCCTCAATTTCCAAAAAAATCGTGTTTTTTGCATGTACATAATGCTTGTCCATATACTAATCACTGTGTGAAATTGCTAAGCTTAAATCGAATTCCTTCATATAGAAAATCACAACTTTGTTATAAAATTCCGGAGTCGGAATTTTTGTTATACACAGTATCCTATGGGACGTAATACTACACATAAATGTTTACTGCATCAAAACGAAAAATCCGATTCATCTCAAATTTCGGAATTGTGCATTTTAGGTTACTATCTTTAGTTCTAGTTGACTATTTTTCATTATTACACAAAATAATAATATTCGAAATCTCTGAGTCAGACTTTAAGAGCAAAATATTTGCAGTGTTTCCCTGCCAAGATATTAGCCATAGGTTTGAGCAATTAGGACGTATGAAAATTATTCTTAGGTTTTGACAATTAGAAAGTAGCTTGAGTTACTGGCGAGATGTTCTTTTGTTGTTTTCAAAGGTAATCTTAAAGCCACTTTCAGTCATTTTTTTACAAATTCAAAATGCCCATTTTGTGTCTTAATTGCTAGTCCCAGGTCATATCAACACCTTATATTACTTTTCTTTGTGAAAAAACAGACACTTAGGCATGTTAAAGCGGTCTTGAAGATGCCATTTACGACTATTTTCTGGGCCTTAAAAAGTCGGATCCCGACTTTTATTAGTAAACAAAGCATAAAAATCGTAATATCTTGACAAATATGGCGTGTTAAGCTTAGCCACTTGCAGGGGTCTTTACTACAACAATTTCCAATACAACCGTGCAAAAAAAATGGACTTTGATGAAAAATAGGGGGTGTGATTTGTTTACATTGTGAAGAAATCGCTGATAGTCGCTTTAAATTCAATTTTGGTGGGAAATTCGCCTTTTTTTAAAAGTATACGCCACTTGCCGGTGAATAAATTACTAAAAGGTGATTAAAACTAAATACGTCGGACCAATTATTTCGTAGTTGGCTATTCTAGCCTAACTTTTAAGCTAAAATGAGTCCATGGTACTTTCCTAATGGCCTATTCAAACCATTGGATACGTTGGATAGAACCTATCAATGGGGGAAAAGTCATATTTGTTCTTAAATTTACCGCTCTATTGAGCGAGCAGATTTTTTTCCAAACACTTGAAAGCAATAATTTAACAATTGAAATCAACTTTTGATCAAATGACACGCATCAAACATAAAAATATAACTTCCTTTCATTTTAAAGGTTGTTATAACACACCTATTCGAAGAAAGAGTATCGGGCGAGCGTACGGTGCGTATTCCTTGCGCAGCGTACCGTTATTTCAGTACGGAATTAAACCCAAATCCGTTTATTCTACCGTGGTCTTGGCGATAAATTCTCCCATTTGAATGCTTTGTACATAGGATACGTACTCTCTCATGGTGGGAATGGTGTGGTTACTTCAAAATTTACATTTAGTAATTTGGAATCATAACATAGTTTGCTTATAGACCAGTTAACAGCAATGTCTGTAAACATGTTAGGGCCTGGTATCTTGAAATAGGTCGGCCTGACTGTTATACACTGGGCAATTGTATCGGTTAGAGTTTTAATACTATGGGTCATAACGATTTGCAGGAATGGATTCGCAGGCAACAAAAGAAGTGACGTAGGATGTTAACTGGTCTATAATCAATGAAATACACCCACAGTTTGTCATTGTGTGGGCGACCTTTGTTCTACTTCCTTTTCTATCATGATGACCTTGACGTGCGACATTAGTTTTCTGTCTTAACAAAATGGGGGAAGCAAATCATTTGACATTGACCTTGTATTGAAACACACAGAATCTTGGATTAGCAACGTAGATTTTGTACAGTTTTGAAATTGCTCAGCAAATGGTTCGAGCATAAGGCGTATTGAATAGAGAAATAACTGGTACCCCACGGAAGGCCAACAAACAAACAGACAAACGAACCAAAACACCATCCCGACGCAACTTGAAACATGAAAGGCCAGTCGGCTCGGTGAACGTTTTTTGTCGCCTTAGGTACAGAAATTAAAAAAAACACAGAATTTCTTACAAAGGAAATATAATCTGCGCCTAAGATATGGCACACATTATAATACTGATGATATAAAATGGAAATACTAAGAATAACTTATACAATATACGCTATAAAAATAATTATTGAACACCTATCGAGTGGTTCATGGAAAAAACGGAATAATACTAACCATAAAAGTGAATTAAAACATTTTGTCTGACCACGCGCTATTTGAAATTCGCGCTAGTGTATATGGGATATGTATATGTGTTAAGCGGTACTGACGGCACAGTAGCGTCATACACCTTCACACGTGACGCTTCATAATGTGCATTTCCTATGGCATGTATGACGCAAACGTTTAGACCGTATCGCATAACACGTTATACAATAGCGTGAATTTTAAATATCGCATGGTCAGACTAGATGGTTTTAATTCATTGTTATGGTTAATATAATTCCGTTTTCGATTAAACCAATCGATGTGGTCAATAATTATTTTATCTAGTATATTGTATAACATTATTCGTTGTACGGGTTCTCCTTTAACTTTTGTGAGTCTTGAGATTGAGGCTATGGATCATCAAATACCCTTTTAAAGGCCAGACGACAAGTGCTCCGTTCACTTTAGCCCGTAGAGTTATAGATCAACACTTTGACCTTGACTTTGACTTTGATACTCTGCAACACTTCATACGAAGCAAAACGCAGATATGCGCAAAATTGCGACTTAGACACGGATTATGATGTTCTTAAAGGGTGAAACGAGAGATTTCACATTAGTAAATGTCCCAAAAATGTGAAAATTCTGATTTTTTGAACTTGCGTAAATCTTTCTCTCAAAATATATCCTCATCTGAAAGGATTAAGCTGGTTATTATTTTCTTTAGTACAAACATTGTGCAATTTCTAATTTCCTATAGGATTAAATAGCAAATTCAGCCAACGGTTTAGATTGAAATATAAGCATATAAATATCATCTTTTGCTTTCACGTTTAAGACATTTCTGCACCAAAAATACAAGGGTAAGAAATATTTTGAGTGTCTAATCTACACATGTGACATCTATTACATATGATGCCTCAAAATTTCTCATTACACAGTGACGGTAATGTGATCCTCATGCTCTGTTCGGATGATACAGAGTGTCTTAAAAATACAATCCTTGTAAATGGTGCCATAATTTCAAAATTACTGAGTATTCAAATTTATAACAGATTCTAAATGATGAACTATTTTCGTATATCCTGTCCAATGTTTGTCTGATACGGTTCACTGGTTTTGAAAACAAAGGCTATTATGCAACTTTACCTCAAATTACCCCCTTCCAAGTGTTTTATCTTCAATGTGTCTGACAAATCCGCGTGAATATTCAAAATTGCACGGGGAGGGGGGTTAAATACTAATGAATGGAAATAGTATTAATGTATGTTGACGATTTCCTAGTTCTGGTATGGGCCAATTGGTAGAAAACAACAAACAAACAAACAAGTAACCACTGAAAATCAAACTTGAGTTACATCAAACACTATGATAGATGTCATTGTGAAGAGAGAACACTTCCCTTATTTGTCAAGGACAAGTTGTCTTTAAATGTTTAATATTTAGTTGTCAAGGTTATCGAGTTGATTGAACCAAAATAATTATCGCGGATTTATAATTATCATCCCTTATTTGTATTAATTTTGTACTATTTAGTCTGTATTTTTATAGGGCCAGCAATAACTATAAGCCCCACGGGGTTGTCCATTACTGGTCCTAGCATATCATATCATATCGCTCATCTATTTCATCTTAAAACAGTTTTCAATTGTTACTTTCTTTTTGAACTATTATATAATGTACTGTTACATACTTTTTGTCATATATGAGATATTATGCTAAATAAAATGAATCTTGAATCTTGAAATAAAGAGGTAGGTATAAAGAAAGAGACAGAAGAAGAGAAATAAAACAAGCATCTACGTACTTAAGCATGCTTTGATTGTGTATTCATCAGTCAAACTTGGAACGACTTAAATTGTGGTGTACTTACGTAATCGCCTTGTTCTGAAAACCAATGAAGCAAATCAGGTGAAATTTGAACAGTGTGTGGAGAAAAGGGTGGGCTTTACGAATATAAAGCAACATTTAAAAACATTTACAATAATTTTGATATTATAGCGCCTACTAAGAGGTGTACTTTTTAGGGACACACTGTATGTTGCCAATTGGTTCTGGTACGTTGTTCCTTTCGTCTGTTGTTTTGGAAGAATGTGTTTTGGGCATAAGATATTGGCTTCTTATCTGAAATTAGTTCCTTAAATATGCTCCTATATTATATATTGAACTTTGTGCTTAGCTTTGCAAAATTTTCATTTCAGTGTCAGTAGTCATTCCTGTAAAATTTTCAAGGTTCCCATATTATATGCTCAATTAGAAATAGGTGAATCACTCTGGTCATGAGTGACAAAAGAGTCCTCTTATTTCAGTTATTTTAACAAGATTGTAATTAGTCATGTCATCAAAGGGTAATTTAAACAATTGCCCAGAAAACTCGAAAGTATCTTCTTTGAACGCATTCTTCGCTATAGCCTAAATAACTGTTGGATGTTATACCTTTCAGTGTTCACCTTTAGTAATACCGTCGCCATCTCTTGAAAAGGTCTGTTGAGTTGTTCACAAAACGTGGAAATAATAGCGGTTAGCCACAATGAAATCAATCTCATTCACGCCCATTGCCCTGAGGCCCGGATGGTTTTGACAATAAATCACTCAAAAATGGTCGACATCCAACCTTTAACTTGAAATAAGGAAAAAAGTCACACCGCTTCAATAGAGCAGACGATCTCGGTCAGTCAGAAAGAGACAATAAGTTGACAGTTTATGGTTAACTTCTAAGCCTTACACTCTCACATATCACACAACTTTATTGTCCCAACTTTAATCCTTATCGTAAACTATTTTGGAACTAACAATTGTTGAGTGCTAGTCTTATACACACGAAGTTTACCATTCACTAGTACCTTTGAAACGCAGGTTTTTTCTGTCAATACCTAAAGTGATTTAATTGATTTTGAAACGTGTCAACAGTGTCAATTTCGTGAAGACAGTTCCACAGATAAAAATAATGCCTGAACCGTCTGGGGTTTGTCAGACGGGCGGGAACTAGTCCGCAAAATCGCTAACTTTTCATGTGGAGCTTATACATGTCTGAACCTTCTGAAGCTGTTTTTCATAGAAGTCTCAAAAAATGTTAGATATTTCCGCTATGGTTTTGTTGATTTTTCATGATCTCCGTATCTGTAATTTTGTTCATGGATTTTGTTGGCTTGTGTGTCCTGCGTATGCAACAATATTGACAATGGGATCGGCCTCACGCAAGGACGATTGGAATAAATTGGAATAAAATTATTATTCCTATGGTCTTTCCTATGTCCATGGTCAAATCTACCGGCTGGTATTCTGAAAGGGAGACCCAGGTTTACACCAGAGTTAGTCCTACATGAGTGGACTTTTTTTCCTTTCAACATTCTCTAAAAGTGTGCTGTAACGGTGGGTGAGAAAATTCCTTATGCATGGACTGTTCTGGCCCATCCATGGGGAATGTTCTCACCTGTTATATTTAACTTTCACATCGTTTTGAAAGGAAAAAAGGTCCGTCCATTAGGAATAACCCAGGCTGGTCCCAAACCTGGTTCTAAAGTTAGACTCCCTTTCAGACTACCATCCATTATGTTTTAGCATTGCCCAAATGTCGCAAACTTATCTTTTAGTTTTCCTAAATCGGATCAACACAGATTGCACATGAAAAACTATATCATTATTGTATTTACTGCTTTTTGTGTTCCCTCTTGCTTCTTTGATTGTTCACCTTTGCCTAAAAGACTGGATGCCGAAAAAGTTTTCTGCTAGCGTAAAGATAACTCAATATTACTTTCCTCTAGCCCCATTTTGAGATAAAATTGTGCATGCGCTTAACATACATTTGTTCTCATAACCATGGGATACACAACACTAATTTTAATATTAATATCATTCGCTGATAGCTTTTTACCATTGTAAAGGAACACGATATTTTTTTAGAAATAATAAGCACGTGAATGCATTCAGTATTTTGATGCAGATTCACTGGGTTCAAAATAGTAAGATCCAACATCCCAGTGTCTCTAACCTGATTAGGTTTCATGGTGCGTCCCTTCAACTTGAACCATGCAATTACTATTCCAGACTTCAAGCTAATACTTGGCTATGATCTGTTAAATGACCCAGATTCGGATGGCAATGATTAAGATGCCCCTCACATATCAGATGACTCTACAAAGATTAAAAGTTCTGATGTTGTTACACTGATAAATGCTATCATCAAACATGTCCTCCTCTGAAAGAGTTTAATCTTATTTTTTTTTTTGTACAGAAATTGTAAATTTCAAATTTAAGCATTTGTCCAAACATGAAACACACCCCATTTACAGTTCACACCTTTGTTTTTACTTTTAGGTTTTTTTTGTATCCACAAACCAAACAAGAAATCTATTATTGTCCTAATTTTGTGTATGAATTCATCATTTTTATATGATCCAACATATAAAGATACCTGCAAAGCTCTTGGTGTGCCTTTAAAGAGAGGACGTTGTTTATGTAGGGGCGGCTTATTTCAAAGTTGAACACCTAAGATTTCTTATAATTTATTAATATTATACAATTAATAGTAATTGTTGGTGATAAATGGTGTCACTCTAAATTATTGGCATTAAACGAGAGTTACATTCGCAGCTTATATGATGGTACTCCTCTTTGTTTTTTGTTCATATTGGCCATGACATAATATAACAAATAACATCATGGATGAAAATATTCTACCTGGGGGTCTTTTGACAAAATAATAATTAGGTAACACTCTCATTAACAGTTAATTGGTATTTAAATCACTTGAAGCATATGACTGTCAAGGTTATCCAATGTTGCAGTCCATTTTGCCGATTTTTTTTGGTGGGCCCACCTATGAACCCGCCTTTGGTAGTGCACTGCAAAAACTGGAGTGTTAACTTTACACCGTGGGTGTTAATTTTAACACCACCCTACGAAAAGGGGGAGGGGTCAATACGGGACCAACCCACTGGGATGTTAGATTCACCATGTTAGTCTTTATATTAAGCACCAATTTTGGTGTTGCAATGTATGCTATGACATTGCTTGGTGTTAATTTACCCACATATGGTGTTAAGAATTTTTTTTAACACTGCCAGGTGTTTAATTTGCACTACTGGTGTAATTTAACACTCTCCTGGTCCATACGGGACGCACTCCCTCTGGTTTATTAACACCAAACTTGGTGTTAACATTTATATTTGTTAACGTGTGATGATTTTAGTAGAAAATGCTTGATTTTTGGTTATTTTGTGCCTACAATATTATAACTGCTGTGCCTGTAACAACAAACATAACACCAACATCCATAATTAAATCATGCAGCAACACCGAGTGTGTTAAATCAAAAATTTCACACAGAAATTAACACCAACAAGCTTGACACCGACTTTGGTGTGAAAATTTTACACCCCAGTTTGCAGTGTGCGTGTTTGTGTGTTGTGCGCGCGGTGTGGTGCGTGTGTTGTGCATTCTCGCGGCAAGAGGTGTGTGGTGTTTTTGATCGAGAAAAAAAAAACAACTGCTGACCTGTTTCTTGTTTAACTGATGAAACCTGTTCAGTTCACATCCTCTTCTCCACAATACTTTACGTCCCTCAAAGAAATATCATAATATACTCTTCATGCTTTTCGAATGATCAGTTGCTAAGAACCTGCATTTTTTGTTTTGTCTGGTTGACACAAAGGATTTTACCACCTCTCGGTAGTAGTGTATGTGTTGTGTTTGTGTTTAAATATCCAATTAAAATAGTGATTTATATGAATCTCATTTGCGTATGATGTAGCCTAACCTGGAGGCTAACCAGCAAATGATATCAGAGGCGAGTCGTGGGACCAGTAGATGATTTCCCAGAGTGTACTACAGATGAAAATGAACCACTGAACCAGTTAAATCAATCGTTATATAATCCTGACCCGCTTTATTGTGTTGTTTGAAAATTCACTAGATCCAAATATTAACAGGTTATTTAAATTCTTGATGAATTTTAATTTCTGATTTGGTTTAAAAATTTCAACTTTTGAATTAATTTTAGGGATGTGGATATGATTGCATAAAGCATGTGCTTGCATAAGGCTTCAATATTATACTTTTTTTGTGAGACCCCATTTTGTTTATGAAGTCTTGTAAAACTTTTCTTGCAGGAAGATTGTCATTTTTAAGGACATTTCTTGTTCATATTTAAATTTTGTTAGTGGGTGACGGGCTGTTTCGGCGTGCCACGCTGTTGGTATTGATTCGCACTGACTATGTTCAAATTTGTTCAAATGTTGGTAAATTTTGCCATTTTTGCTGCAGTTTTCGGTTCTCTATCAGCTTCAGGGAACATTTGTTCATCGCGCAGAAGATGGGAAGCTATGGGATGATGACCGTAAAGCGTTTTGACAAGCACTCTACTACTGACTGTTAGACCATTTACACAAGCGGCTAGTCTGACTAGCCTCCTGACGTCTAGTCCCCACATTGACTATCAGTTGTTCGAATAATCTAACGTAATGCCACTGCATTTACGGTTAGAAAATGGGCGGAAGTTTCAGGCCGCGGATCCCTAAACCCTGCAGGCAGAGGGGGCCGCGCCCCGGTATTCTGCAAAATCTGTAAGAATAAGCCCATTTTGGCCAGTTCAGCCCTCAGCCCCCGGTAATTTTGACGTTTTTCAAATCCGGGATCCGCCTAGTAAAAGGAACTTCTACCGTGAGGAACGTTTTTAATTGTGCGTACTCGCATCACGGTAGAAGCAGTTCCGTACATAACCTGAGCAGTGGCTCATGAGTGTTAAAATGAATAGCTCCGAAGCCAAACTGTTTCGCAAATTTCGCCGTTTTTTTCGATCAATAAATTGTTATTATATCCGCGCTCGGAAACAAGGCACACACTTCCTCAGAGGTCTTTTATCATAATAATGCATAACATTCCTAATGATGAATTCTGAGATACAAAATTCAGGGGAATCCTTCACGACATATAATTGTAATAGTTCCACAACAGTGACTACAGCGACAATACTACGCCATTACTTAACATGTGAAAGCAAATTGTAGATGTATATTTTGTTCTTTCTAAGCCTTTTTTGCAATCACTGTTGATGATTGTATTATAAGGACGTTTACACAACTTGGGTCAGTAATTTTATCTTAGTTTAGTGTGAATTCAGTAAATTTGCTGCTACACGGTTTTTTAAAGTACACTCTTCTGCAAACCTAAAATCAGAGCGTCCATATGAAACTCATTCCGCTTAAAGAATGCGTCTGATTTTGCTCGTATATTTATGGTTGCATTGCGAACTGGATCCGCCCCCTGAATGAACCAAACAGACCGGTTAATCCTTGCTACTTAAAAAGGTGCAACGAGAGATTTGTGAGGCACCCAAATATTGTGTCAATAATAGTAATTTCATATGATTATACATTCCCAAAAGATTTTCTTACCTTGTGTTTGCCACAGAATGTCTTAAAGAGAGAAACCGTGATTTTGATTTCAATGTAAAATATAGGCTGAATTTTGTATTTTTGCTCCTATCGAAATTAGAATTTCACCATTTTTGTACCAAAGACACATTCTCAGCTTAATCCTTTCAGATGGGATATTTTTATGGAAAGCTTTAACATCAAGCAAAATCAGTACTTTCGATTTTTGAAGGGACACCTATATGTGACGTCTCTCTTTGCGACCTTACGCATCCACCCCCCCTTCTGAAAAAAGTTTATCCGATCTGGAAGCTTAAATCTTTGCAAGTGCGTCGACTGGCGAGAAAATGCAAAGTCCAATCAAATTTTTCTGCAATCATGATGCAATGCGCGGCCGCCGAATTTACCCTCTATGGGCCTCTATCCGTCAACTGGCGCAGTTTGACGGATAGAGTGTTCTATCAATTATGAACAAGATTCACACACACTGCCATTGCAACTGAGTGTACACAAAATCATTTCAGAGAAAATGAGGTAAAATTTTTGCTCCATCCACACTCAATGTGTGGATGAGTTATTTCATGCAGTGTGTGGGACTACTAGCATGCTAGGGTATGGATCGAAGTCCATGTCCATCCTTCGCAGCAGGGTTCGGAAACTTCGGAAGAAATCTATTTCTTCCGTAAGAATGGAGAAACTGGAATAAAGGTCTTCAAGTTTCTTCCGCACAACTGGAAGAACCTGAAGAAATTGAAGAAACTGGAAGAAATAAAGATGTATTGTGAACCCAAACGAAATTACACATTTCATCGCTTTGCACTTCACAATCAGCAAGACTACTTTAAAACCTTAACAGCCATTTGAGACAACATGTCGAAATCTGTTTTTTTTTTTTCAAATTCATTTACAAAGTTTTAATAGCACACAGTAATAGTACCACAATGTGGTTTTGTCTTGCAATAAAATTGTGCACATTTTAACTATAATTATCACAGAAATTTAAAGAATGAAAAGCCGTTAAAATCTGTATGGCCATTTAACACATCATAAAAGTATATAACAACCATTATTTTTCTTTGTTTTTTACATATTGTGCAACAATCCAGACCTAACTTTGCATTAAAATGGGAAGAACCTGGTTACTTTCAGGGATACTTATCAAATTTGCCCGGGCTGTTTTTGAAACTGAAGGTGTCCAAGTCTTTACAAGGAGGTTTTTTTCCCTTTTTGGCAATATCATGAATACCTGGCATCTTTGGTGTGCAAAGTATCTAAACAGTTCTTCCAGTTATGTATATAATTTTTTAATTGTAATTTAGGCCTTTGGGGTAGATCACTGGTCCAAGTTTAAATGGCAATTGCATTGGTATGTTTGTCGCTCCCTGAATGGTTTATGTTTTCACTATATTCTTCACTATATAGTATAAACCACATATATAAGTTGTTGGCATTAAAACAGAAAATTTAAAGTGAAACTTTTGTCAGTTTCTTTCTTCCAGTTTCTTTCCACTTTTATTGGAAGAAACTGGAAGGAAAACGTGGAAAAAAACGCGGAAAAAAACATTTTTTTTCCACCTGTGGACGAAACTGGCGAACCTTGCATCCTTGCCATGGCCCTATGGGCTGGCATCATGGGTTCCTACTATTACTATATGCTCTCTGCCAGAATTGTTCAGAGTTATTTACGCGTGCGTCGAGCATGATGTGTGTCAACACGAAGTGAATGCCGATTGGCTTGCTTGATTAGGTTAACTTCCCCATTGGTTAATCGCTTAGAGATACCCGCCAGTCTCCGTCCGCCCCTTTTAGGCAGATATTGCGGCGCTTGCATTTGCCTGACCTTTAACCTCTATGACCCTATAGTTGCCAGTCAGTATCATGAGGTATGCTGTTGAAAATTCCATGCTGAGCGAAAACCAACATTGCTTTTAGGTCCAGGTCAAGCCCATTGATGCACTAGAACGTTGATCTTGGTACCCCCTACTTTCTTAAGTCAAGCCTTTGAGACACTCCAAAACTATTCCTTATTTTGATCCTATGAGCTCCACCAATAATTTGCACCATTTTTATCCAAAGTGGAGCAACTTAAAAGATTTGACCCCTGTACAACGAATGACCTTTTAATTGTATTTTTGCTGTTGTTTAGCCTATAACTCTTAAACTTTAATGGGGTAGATGTACAACCACCCGCCCCCCCCAACCCCCACCACCCAAACCCCCCCGCCACCCCCCCCCCCCACCACCCACCCCCCAACCCCCCACCCCCCCCCCCCCCCCCCACCCCTATACCTTTCCGAATCCTGTGGGTTATACAATAACTGGTATACTTTCAATCACCATGATTGTATCAATTTACAAATTTGACCCCTGTACAAACTTGTCTTAGCCCCCTCTCCTTAAGGCCCTATTTGCAGCACTGAAAATCGCGTATCAGGGTTCCGGTCGCTCTGTCCTACATTATTTTATCACTCAAACCTTTTGTACTTGAGATGTGTTACAAATGTCTGCTAGCTCCAGGCTAACACGTTCACAGAACACGAAAAATGTTTACATTTTTTGTTGTGTCATTACAAAGCCCTGTACATTTCTGACCCACCCTGTATAATAAAAGTTGTACCCAGCTGATTTGGCATCTTTGCAATATAAGAGGCTTTCCAAAAATGTTACTTTTAATGGTCTAGACTGTATTGATTAATGTAATACTCTGTTGAATGAAAAAAGGCACAATTTTTGTTATTTTTCCACCATGTACTATATTTAGGACCCAATTTATGAAATGAACCTCACCTATACACCCATCGAATGTGGTTATCCGGCGTTGCCCAGCGGCAACCTCTACCACACACAAACAGCCTATAATTCTACTCACATGTTTTGATTCAGTCAGAAATTAAAATGCTTACCTCGCAATAAATGACTAAAAAACACAGCTTCACACACCAACTTTCCTGCTTTATAGCATTCGTTACATATTCCGGATACAAGTTGTACAACTGGTATTTTATAATTTATCCAAAATTAAGTCAAAAAAAGCGTTCAATCGAGAGCAAATGCTCATGCAACAACCATAATAAACTGATCTGTGGGTATGGCATTCGGCTTTGACCCTTGTCAAGTACAACAAGAGGCCAGCTATTTTTTTGTGATAATTATTTTTGCGATTGTTTAAGATTGTGACATTTACGTTTTCTTTATTGGTTTAAAATTTATGGTTTTTTAAACAGACAAATCTAAGCCACATGAGTTCAAAAATACTTTAAATTGTCGTTTTTTTGAAATTTGCTTTATAGTGTCGGAGGATGGCATCAAAAAAGTGAAAAAATAAAATTTGCGAGAACATTTTCCCCGTCCATGCCTGTTACGGTTTTTCTCTCCACGTGTACCACAACGTGCCTTAATTTTACTCCTCTAAACAAGTATTTCTCCTTTAATCGGTGTATAGGTAATAATTAACACCAGGAACCGTAATTACAATGGATATTAATTACTCAATTCATAAGAGCATATTTAGTCGTTTTAAATTTGAAAACCAGGAGAATGAGAAGTAAACGCGTATCTATAAAATTTTGACATTGGTGTTTCGGCTTAGTGAAGGGTCACGGCTCACCTGACCTAGGTCAGCATGCCTTTTATTTGTCAACAAGCAGAAATCGCTGGGTAACATCACAGAACAGGAGAATATTTTAGGTTTATATTTCCACATTATGCACTCTTCTTTTTGAATTGACCTGCCCTCTTTGTTTCAAAACTGTCTGGTAAGGTGATTTTATATATCAGCGGACAGTCATAATGGTAAGATGATGAAGGTAATTGTTAAAACATGCACAAGGGCTCCCATGTATACTCTTAAAAGCTAGTCATGGAGTTTCTCTGTGTTAGAGGTGTATATCCCTCTAACACAGATTCGATCTGTGTACCTCACCTATGGCATGACAGGGCAGATAGCAGATTGGGTACAGGATTCCTAACCGAACGCATACATAGAGTTATCCATTGACGGATACATTCCTTGGCCAATCGCTTTTCTGTTTTATCTGTGCATTGCGATCTGGCAAAAAACCGACTATCATCCAAGTTCGGCTGTTAGCATACACTGCCTGCTGTATTCCCCAGTCGAACGTAATGAGCCATCTACTAACCTCCAAGATGACTTAACCAACTTGAAGACTGGCAAAATACTGGTTTATGAACATTTTAATCCGAGAAGTGTGTTACCCATTACCATTGGAATGAGGACCCCTCCGCATCATAATTACAATTTTGTGGTGTCACATTGGAGGTAGTGGATTCCCATCCATACCTCGGAGTGTTGCTTAACAACACCTGAACTTGGAATGATCACACACCATCTTCGAAACCTGTAAACAGCCCGATAGTTCTTGGACTGCTTCGCCGAAACCTATTGGGATGTCCGCAAAAATGTTAACTCAGTCATATTCAACCTAGTAACCTTCTTGGAGTATGCAAGTGTTGTTTGGGATTCTTCAAACCAGACGCAATTCAAACAAAATCGAGTTTCAACATCTGCAAGATCAATGACAAATATTCTTCAAGAACTTGGAAGGGGATTCGCTGCAAATTTCAGGCGATGAGGTCAGATACTGCCATGTGTATAAATAAAAACTAAACATAACGTGGTAGACATTAATGCTGACGACCACCTGGTACATAACAACAGAGCTGGTAGAGGACAGAGACAAGAAGTACAAACACACCTGGTGTAAACACCAAATGCGATGGGACACTTTTCTTTCTCCAGCACCCTGTACCAATATGGAATAAGTCTGTGCCAACCATCATTTGTCAACACCCCCCCAGTTTGCATTTTAAGAGGGCTATCACAGAATTTTGTGAAGTAAATTTAATGCATGTTCCCACTCACCTTGAGAGGCTACGAGTGGGTGTGTTCCCTTGAGGTGTTCTACCTACGACCATCCAGATCCGGACCATTCTGGTAGTGACTTTAGTGATCACTGACACTGCTCACCGCTTAGGAATCTACGCTGGCCCGAGGATGAGGCGTAGCTCTAATTAAAAGAAATTTTGAGTTAAATGTTATTCACTATTTTGTATATACACTATAGCTGCATTGAACCTGTATGTACATTTTATTAAATTATTCCACAGTACAAGTAGTAGCAAATTATGTCTATCTGCTTGTCTGGTGAAAGAAAGTCCTCCATGTACAACCGTATTTGTCTACGGTCTCCCAAGGTCATGAAGTTAGACGTTGTGCTGGTTCCCTACGACTTTAGTTTCTCACCACTTCACAACTGACATAGTCGGACTCTGAGCCATGAAGCGAAGCCAGAGGCATATGGAACCAGCGTAGTTATAGTCGCCATAATAATTGTTTGAACTAATGTTCGTATCAGTTCAAACAATTATTACTGAGACCACTTGGTGTTATAACGGAGTTGTGTGTACTTCTGTCTGTGTCCTCTACCAGCTCTGTTGTTATGTACCAGGTGGTCGTCAGCATTAATAAAAGACAGCCTAAAAAAAATCCAAACCCCATAACTATTCTTTGGAATCAGAGAATACTGAGGCAGATTTTTAAAAAAATCTCCAGTATTTTTTTGTTGATTATTTATGTGGATCTCTTTTATTAAGTGCAGTCATCAGTAGGGACGTTGTGATACATGCTCATGATGGGCACGCATTATACTAATTCACAGAAAAATTTTAACATGAGGACCTTAGTTCACAGAAGGATTTTATTTTTCTCTGGCCTGCAACCATGGAAGATTGATATTAAGTAGTCCAAATGCACCACTAGAGCAATTTTGGAATGGTCAAAATTAGAAAATCCAAGAGAAATTGGAACTTGTACATCAATATTGCATTGTGGATGCACAGAACAAAGCAAGCAGGCTGACTAAACTTGTTAGAGGAAGAGTTTTAATTACTTCTCACAAATCTATATTCAAATACTGTTTCCAAGGTAAAAATATCAAATGACTTATATTCTGATACACCACTAATGACCAGTTAGTCAAGTCAGACTCTGCTGCTTTACATGTTCATTAGGCATGTCATTTGTGGGTTTGAGCTGGTAATTTCTCTGGGCAAGAAGTTCATTGGTAATTGGCCTCCTTGACCCATGGGAGAAATGGGAAGTTTCCCTAACCTGACCCTTCTGACACACTTTTTTCTGACACACTTATGAATTTGGGAACCTTAACAGAATAAACCTGTGCTTTTTTCTGTGAAGGGTTTCCGAATTCATAAGTGTGTCAGAAAAGGTGTGTCAGTTGGGTTAGGTTAAGGAAACTCCCGGAGAAATGTGGAGCTGATCCTGACTGTGATTGGTTTGTTATATAGGGGCTGAATAGGGTACAGTCCTGCATGCTGATCTCGAGCTGCGCAATCCTGAATGATTAAAAATGGTTTATGGAGTGTCTTGGGCCACAGTGATCAGCAATTTTGAATCCTTGTAGATTTGGGAAAGTGCATTATAAATCCAAGCTATTTATTTAATGAACACATTTATCAATTGCACTTTCCCCTGTCAGTAAGTGATCTGAATTGTGTAATTCAAGACTTTTTGCCTAAAATTTAAAGGGGCATTTCATGATCCACAACCTCATCCCATATGACTTACCTCAAAAAAGTTGAGATTTTTATAGCATCTGAACTGTTAGCCTTAGTAATCCATGTGTGCCTAATCTTACTTGCAAATTAGGTCGTATCTGTAAGAAATTCGTAATTTTGTATTTTCTATCCGTAAATGGACAAATTACAGCACGGTCGCGCGAAAGAGGTCAAGCTGGCCTCTAATTCCGGTATGCGTACCTACCTAAATAGAAAAGACCAATGAGACCACCTAGATCAACGGAAATCAATAGTCTTACGGAATAAAGCTCATACACACTACTGCTTATCGATTGATCATGGGTTGGGTTTTGAAACAAACCTAAGCAGCAAATACATTATACAGAATTTGGGTAGGTACGCATACCGGAATTAGAGGCCAGGTAAACTCATTCGGCCACAGTAGCCCATGGGACCATGGGAAACAAACAATAGCTCATAACACAAGATCGGACTCAACTCAAATTTTGTGATTAAAGCTTTTCTCAAGGATATCCAGTGAACCATAAATAAATCAGAAGGGGCTGGAATCACAAAATGCACCTTTAATGGATGGGCACTTATTAGAAAGAATGTGTTTCAAGAATGGAAAAATAGGTTGGATTTAAAATTTCATGTGGAGTTTATTGAAGGGGCATATCGTGATACACAACCTCGTCCCCCTGATTTACCTCGAAAAAGTTGAGATTTTTATATCACCTGAACCGTTAGCCTTAGTAATTAATGTGTACCAAATCTTACATGCAAATTCGGTCGTATCTGTAAGAAATTTGCAATTTTGTATTTTCTGTCCATAAATGGAAAAAAATTACAACACAGTGGCCTATGGGACCGTGGGAAACAAAAAATAGCTCATAAGACAAGATAGGACTCAAATTTTGTGATTAAAGCTTTTGTCAAGGATATCCAGTGAACCATGAATAAAACAGAAGGGGCTGGAATCACAAAATGCACTGTTAAAGGTGTGTGTTCCGATCGTCTTTGTACCCGAAAGTAGTGTCGATTTTGATATCAGATGAAAGGCCATATTTTTCTCATTGGCATCCTAAATTTGGAGTCCGACATTTCCCAAGATAAACAAAACAAAAAAAAAAACCGCTGTTTTTAATGGTTAACCATCAATATTAGCACAGTGTTGAATTTGCAATATGCACGCATTATTTCTTCTACCATAAAAACCAAAACCGCAAGTTTGTTTCCCTGGTATTTGATGGGGCCTTACGTGCAGTGCCAGGCTCTCACATATCAAGTGTAGAACCCCATAGACCCGAAGAATCGGACAGCACCTTTAATGGATGGGCACTTATTAGAAAGTGTTTCAAGAATGTGAAAATAGGGTTGGATTTAAATTTCATGTTAGGTTATTACATTTTTGTAATACCGTAATTAATAAGCACTCAGGATAAGCCCACCCCCCCCAAAAGGGAAGATTTTTACTTCAAAATAGGGGTGTGCTTTATATCTGGGGAGGGGCTCGAACTTGGGAGCAAATATCAATACAAAATTGCAATATCATTTTCAAGAGCATATTATTCACCAGGATACCAGTTTATGTACACTTTGTTTAGCAGAAGTTCCATTTTTTCACATCACATTCCTCAAATTCTAGTAAACAAGCCTCCAAGCATTGGGGCCCTACTTTTGATGGCCTATAAGAATAGTTCCAAGTTGTAATTATTTTGTTTGGTGTAATTACTGCCGACATTTGTTTTCTGATGCTAAAATTAAACACCTGGGCGCTTATACCCGAGTGTATGCTAGTTCCTGTCTTTTCTTTAAAATTGAGGGTGTGCTTATACCCGAAGGTGGGTCTTATACTGGGGTTTACGACGGTATTTATAATTGTGATTAAAGCTGTTCCTTAATTTGTACCCAACCATATATAAGTACTTAAAGGTGCAACAAGAGATTTTGAGGCCCCCAAATAATGTGTCAAATATTAATTCCATATCGATTAGACACTCATAAGATTTTTCTTTCTTACCTCAGTTGTTGTATTTGGCTACAGAAATGTCTAAAAAAGAGAAAAAAGGTATTTTTGGTTTGGTCAATATCAACATAGGCGAATTGTGTAGTTGCTCCATACGAAATTAGGAAATTTCAACATTTTTTGTACAAAAAACATTTTTAAGCTTAATCCTTTTAGATGAGGATATTTTTGATGGAAAGCTTTATATGAGGGCAAAATTCAGTACTTTCGATTTTTTATGGACACCTTATATGTGAAATCTCTCGTTGCACCTTTAGATTAGCATAATTATCTCCTGCTGTTGAGTAAACATTAATTCTGATTTCTTCTTGTGCCTTTTAGACACTACATCGCCAGTGATCAGTGACTGTCCCTCTGCAATAGGAATATCAGTTCCAACAGGGACAGCAAATGCACAAGTGACATGGACAATACCCACGGCTATGGACGAAACTACTCCTGCGAATCAGCTCAACAGCGTAAGAACACACACGCCTCCGGTCACCTTGGACCTGGGTACCACCACAGTCAGTTATCTGTGGTCAGATATAGCGGGAAATGTAGCGGAGTGTACATTTACAATCTTAGTTGCAGGTAGGTCAGACTGAGATGGGAGTTTCCGTAACTTGCCCCATCTGACACACTTTTCTCTGACACACTTATGAATTCGGAAACTCTTCATAATTCCAAATTCATAAGTGTGTCAAAAAAAGAAATGTGTCAGATGGGTCAGGTTATGGAAACTCCTGACTGAGATAGGTGCAAAGATATTAAAGGTGTGTTCATACTTCTGATGCACTGCTGTACTTCGTTCATCACCAAATTGGCAAGACTCTTCACACTGCGAAATGATATAGAATAGCGCGGGCGCAACTGTAAGCAACACTGCAGCAGCGGACGCAGTGCATGATGTATGCGCAGGACATGTTGTGGCTAGAAGTGCGCATGTAAATGGAATTCTTTCATGCGCGGATAAACAAAAGCCGAATATTTTTTGCCTTGTAGGTGATGAACAAAGTATAATCGATTTACTGCAGGTCAACCCAGGTCACTGTACTGCGCACATCATAACTACTTTCTCCTCACCTTACTGGCAACTACAGAGTAGCCATTAGGGAAGGTATTGTAGAGGAGACACGTCACTGTACACCTAATAACTTGGGGAGTTTCCGTAACCTGACCCATCTGACACACTTATGATTTCAGAAACCTTAACACTTACTGTGCTCAAGTGATCGAGATCTCAATCAAAACGTGGCAGGTATTATAAAATGCTGCCTTTGTGTACATAGGAGGTGTTAATGGAATAAACCTGTGGGTTTCTGAATTCATAAGTGTGTCAGAAAAAAGTGTGTCAGATGGGTCAGGTTACTTGTGTAGTTGGGAAGCCCTATCCTTCAACCACTGTATTGCATGCCTCAGTGTGTACTATGTAATAGCTGCCAGGGCAGACACAGAGTAGTTGTGGTATAGGCCACGCGAGTAAGAATCTGTATGTGTAGATTCAACCAATGAAATTTCAGGACCATTGCAGACTTTCCGGTTTCCCAGAATTCATGGTAAAAATGCCCAGATAACATCGCACCAATGTATGTTGCTGCCCGCATGAATCTCAAATTCAAAATGGCAATATTCTTATCATGCAAATGGTAACGGTAATGTTAGGACCAAAAATTCCACTTTTTGCCGTCCATTTCGGCCTGTATGTTCTGTTGATATTCCTCTACATTGTAGTATCATTTTCTTAGCTTCAAGCACTTTCTCACCTTAACATTTTGAAATTTTAGCATTTGAACCTATTGATATGCAAGCGTACTAGACATTTTTTACAATGAATTCTGGGAAATCCTCAATTGTATTAGAATATAAAAGACAGATTGTCGTGTGAGTGCAACAAGGTCATAAGTGCAGCAGTGGCAGCGTCAGACCTCTTTTCTGGGGGGGCAAAGTGAAATTTTTTTTGGGGGGGGCAAAAGTAAAATTCTGGGGGAAAAGTATCAAATATTCAGAGATTTTTAAGCAATTTTGGCCCCAAATCACCGATTTTCCCCCCAAATTTGGTGATTTTTAGCCCCAAATCGCTGAATTTTGCCAAAAATCCCTCATTTTTCTTTCGGCCAGGGGGGGGGGGCAAACAAAATTTTTTAGGGAAAAAACGGAAAAGGCCCCCCCTTTGATAATTTCTTGACTTTAGATCTTTGAATATGCTAAAGTTCCACTTTTTCTGACAACATCATTTTTGGAAAAAGGGAGTGTGTGTTGATGTCAAAGGTGTTTTTGAAAAGCAACGACTTTTGTAACAGAGCCAAATGTTTCCTCTCTTCAAAACTTTTTGGAACTTTTTTGGGAACCCCTTAGTTACTGATAGGGGAGACCACAGGACGGTTCTTTACTTCTTCCCCACTTCTACCTGTAAGGTTGGAGTAATTAAGATTGAGGACTACAATAGACTTGTAGATCATAGACTTGTACTGATTCCATGCCTTCCCTGAATAAAATCCAGGTGAACATAAGACACACTGAACATATCAAATTCCACCATCTCAAAGCAAGAACCGATGCACTACGCTACAACTCAGTTCAGCACTTCCCTAAGAAATGGTCCGATTTACCATACCATGTCACCGATTCCCTTGTGTGCAATACTTATAATTGTTTCAAGTTTAAATTGCATGATCATTTCAAACAAATTCATCATTTGTAAATTTCCATATGTGCTTGGGGGGCACACTATTTTGTGATTTTAGTGCAATATGGACTGGTATGTGAATTCTGTGCAATAAGATCTTTCAGTACAGTATTTTCATGTGATATGTGTGCCCATTGTGTGTGGTGTGTTATGTAAGGTGTATGCAGGTGGATGGTATGGAGGTATGTGGTTTGTGTGCTACATGTGTTTGTGTGTGTGGATATTTTGTGGGTGGAGGGAGGTTTATGTGTTTGTGGTGGTGTGTGTTGGTTGTGTGCATGTGGGGATACTCCTGCTGGTGCTATGAAATGTTTTTATGTTTTTTAATAGCTATTTCTTATTTTTAACTTTTATTCATTTGTATTGTATTATTTGACCAGTAGGCAGAGGTTAGGGTACGCACATCTTTCAGACGTCAGTGGTTCTCACTTTTGTTGCGCCCTGGCAGCCTCTGCCTGCTGGTGGTCCCCCTTTTTTTATGTGTTCGTATGTTAAGTCCAAATGTTTAATAAATAAAGAAATAAATAGATCATTTAAAACGTAAACACTTGAAGAATTGGCGTTTATTAGAGCACTTAACAACAATCTGCACATCAAAAAAAAAAAAAAAAAAAAAAAAAAAAACAATTTCAACCTGTATGAGTACAGAATCCATATACCAAGGCACCATCAGTGATTTACTCAATTGATGTATACATATGTTTAAATTTTATTTGGAAAAATACAAATAAATAAGGCATGCTGCTTACAAAATATATTACTTGAGTCAGTAGAGTAATAACTTTATCTATCCATGATAAATTTGATCACAGTGGACACCACAGATCCAGTGGTATCTTCGTGCCCCTCAGACCAAAACAGTAGTCTCTTAGCAGGTGGAGCGAAAACAGCAGCATGACGTGGACTGCGCCAACAGCAACGGATGACATCAGCACAGAGCTCACCACTACTCAGACACATAATTCAGGCGACACATTCACTTTAGGACCCACGACTGTCACATATACATTTACAGATGGAGCAAACAATGCAGCTACATGTTCCTTCATCATCACAGTAACAAGTATGTTATAGTTTTAATACCTTGGTAGATAGAGGACTAAGGCCAACCGTATTCAATGCTTCAAGGGTCCCAAAATGGCCCAAATTGGTACAGTTATGCAGACAATATTGAATCCTCCTTATTTACCAGAGAATAATCAATGCAGAAAAAAATTGCTCTTTAGAGAACTGAAAAATAGTCCTCCCACTGGGGTTGACTCTCCAATCAGAAGAGATTTAAATAAAAAACATTTCTTGAAAAGCAATAAAAAATACTTGTTTTATGTGCAATAGGTAGCTGTGATTTGGTATTTTGGGATAAAAAAACCCTGTATGCATATAAAATTAGCTGAGTTTGATTTTTGGGAAAATTGATTGATTTTGAATTCAAAAAGGAAAACTGTGAGCAGAACATAATTTGATTTACAGATTTTTGGTATCATTAAAAAAATACAGCTGACTTGCCAACTTACCCTACATCAAGAAGTCCATTTTTTGTAGCTTCAACCCTTATATATTAGCATGGCTCACGGGTTAGGATATTCCGCTTTGGTGCTGGAGGCTAAGGATTGGGTAGATCCATGTTAAAATGCTTTTCAGACCACACCTTTTTTATTAGTCTGATTCCCTTCTTGTTCACAGTTCTTCCTTTCTCCGGCAAGCAATGTTTACATATCATTAGTAGCCCATTGCAATACATTTTTAAACCTCGTCTACAAGACCCATTTTTTGTAATAAAACTCCCAAAGGGAGGGGGAGGTGGTTGCCACCCTCTGCCTTACTGCACATCAGATTCCTATAAATTTGGTACCAAGGGATAACTTAGAGTTTCTTCTTTCCATTGGTATTAAAATAAGTACCAACATTCCCAGTATGATGATGTCATAAGTTGATGAAAGTATGAAAATAGTGGATAAAAGGTGGAAAATTGATATTTTGTAATTTTAATGACTCAAAAACCTAATAGTACTAAAGTATATAAAAACTGAGTATATAAAAAAACTAGTCAATTCCTAATCAAGTTGAGCCAAAAACTGCATGAAAATGGGAATCTTCCTAACTTCTTTGGTGAAAAATTGAATTTTCCCCTTTTCTACACTCCATGGCTGTGGAAGTTGACAGTTTTGCTGACATGCAAAATTTAGGACGTCATTCTGATGTAATGCTAGACATGTTGGTACTCATTTTGATATCAATGGAAAGAGGAGGACCATAGCTATTCAATACTTGGTACCACCCCATCCATCCCTTTGTGATCATTCTGTACCTTACCTACTCCAGTGGATATGTGTTTTTGCATAAAAAGAAGTTTAAAATTTGGTACCAGAAAAGAGGGGTTTTAGCAAGGCGGAAACAAATTTAAGGGGGATGGCAATAGTTGATGAGAGTTCAATAAAAGAAATCCATGAGCCACTAAAGCTTGGAATGCTTTCCAAAGTGATAAAATTCCAGCAGTTACACTTGAGATTGAAGAGACAAATAGCACTGATAGGTCAATCTTAATTTACTTTTACTTTCAACAGCATCAGATACAATAGCTCCTACATTAACCTTTTGCCCTTCTGATGTTAATGTGAATGTTGCTGCTGGTGTAACATCTGCACCTGCAACATGGACAGAACCCACGGCTACGGATAATGTGACACCGGCCGGCAGTTTGCAAATAGTTAGGACTCATGCATCTGGAGATACTTTCAACGTTGGTACAACAACGCTTGTTACCTACACAATTTCAGATGCTGCCGGTAACTCGGTCCAGTGTCAGTTCAATGTCATTGTCCAAGGTATGTACATGTACATAGATTTGTGGTTTAATGATAAAGAGTACTCTTAAGTGTTTGTAAAAATGCAAAATGTTCCTGAAAGGGCGATGTACTTAAAATTTCTTTCCTTTAATTGATGCGTGTGATAACAAAATACTTGTATGTAAGGCGACGAAAATAAAAAAACCCTGTTTTACGGGCCCGACCGACCCTGATTTTTCAGTTTTGCAGAATTTTTTATTTTTTTTGGTTTTTCCAAAAATCATGCAAAATCAGTCTGTTTTTAGCCCAAATTTATCAATTTTGGAAATGTTTTTTTAGAAAATTTGTTTGTAAAAATTTTCCATTTTTTCTCTTGATTTTTCAGATTTTGGGGTTATTTTAGGCCAATTTTGAGCTCCAGAAAAGAAAAAAAAAATTAAAAAAAGAAAAAATTCGCCCGACTGACTCTAAAGGTCCGCTCGCCCGTAAAACAGGGTTTTCTTTTTTCATCACTTAAGAGACAATCATTTCCTTAAAATTATTAATGACCTAATGAAGCAAAATGAGGGCAAAGTCACAGGGAGTCTTTAATTTAGGGAGAGGAAATGGGTAGAGGGCACTGGCTAGTCTAGTGTCTGATGTAGTCCAATTGTGAAAATTTTCAGGGTTTCACTTTGTACAAGTATAAAAGTTAGATCTCATACTGGTGAGCAACAAGACTGTGAATTTCTTTTGCATAGCAGAAGTGTACCCGACCAATGAGATATTGTGTTACAACACAAAAAGCCACAATTGGAATTAACAAAATGTTAGAAATGGGCTTTTTAATGATGCATTTTCAACCATAAATCAAAACAGAGCAGCTAGGATCATGAAATACAGCATAACCCAAGCTATCCACATCCCTTTGTCTAACCCTTACCCTTACCCAAATCCTAATCCTGATCTTAAAGGGGCATTTTGTGATCCACAGCCTTGTCCTCCTGACTTAACTAAAAAAATAGATTTTCATCTTGGCCATTTGCCTAAGTAGAATATGCATGCCTAATATACATGTAAATTTGATCTGCTTTAAAAAGAAATTCATAATTGTGTTTTTTGCGGACAGAAAAAAAACCCCAACACAGTGGCCTGTGGAGATATGATACAAACATTATTTTGCTCATAACATTCAAATGCAATGTCAGGATGAACTAATGAATTTTGGAAATAACCTTTTCTTAAGGATATCTATTCTTCTTTGGGTATCCACAAGTCTTTTGGTAATGGCTTGTGGTGGTGTCAGTATTTATTCAGCTGAGTTAAGCCGATCCTGGGCCACATGTATCCATGATACGGACGCCCCTAACATGGCCAACTCCAAGGCTGGGGTCTGATTGGGAACAGTCAGGGGTTTTCACCCTTCTCTTATTTGACACTGGCTGCGATGTTCATGTACAGTTGTGACTCTATACACGGGACCGATGACTTAACATCACCTCTGAAGGATGGGATACCTTCATGATTCAATTGCCCAATTCCAAGTAAACCATGGAGGAGAGCAGTATTCTGTCTTTAATCAATAGCTGGTATACAGATCGAATCCAGAATTGAACACAGATAAATCCAAGGAAGTGTCCCCACTGGGGTTTGAACCCAGGAATTTTGGTAGATTTGCACCACAGGCAAGCACCTTGACCACTAGGTCACACTCTCCCACAAGATATCCAGTAAACCATAAACAAATATATGAATATGCTAGGATCACAAAATGCACCTTGCACCCTAATGCTAACTTAATTAGAAGTACCGACTTGGTATAGATACTCGGCTGGCATGCAGCACATGCACACACACGTCACACACACGCACGCGTTCATACACACACACACACGCACACACACAGACATACAGAAATCTATTTCAATATAACATGAAATTATATAATTTTAACTGTTCTTTGCTGCATGTGGTATACTAATGAACTCAATTTATTACAGTGGACACAACCCCACCCGTCATCTCCAATTGCCCATCTACCGTTTTCGAGCAAACTACAGGGACTACAGCCGTCGTCAACTGGACGCCACCTACCGCTACAGACAATGGTGTAGCGGTCGTCCCATTTGCCACGCACAATCCAGGATTGTCTTTTCCTCTAGGAAACACCCAAGTGATATATACGTTTATTGATGCTGCTGGCAATAGTGCCGATTGCTCGTTCACAGTCACAGTGATTCAGAGTTAGTAACGACACATGCATGTCTAAGCACATGCTTCATCTAGAATCTGGAATGGTCTACTTATAATAGAGTGCACAGTAGATTTCTTGCACATAGTTCTTTGCTAGAATTGACTGCTGATAAACTTTGGCCATAAACTTATAATATAGAGTGCACATTAGATTTCTTGTACATAGTTCTTAGCTAGAATTGACTGCTGATAAACTTTGGCCGTAACAATTTGCTTGTAGTTGGTGCTGGAGGAATCTCTTCATTGGCCTTATTAGAATGGTTCGCTCATAAATCCTAGAATTGCCAGCTTATTAACTCTAGAATTATGGATGTGTTTAAGTTTTCTCTAAAGGGTTTTTGCTCATTTCTTGAAAAAAGTTTGATCAAGTGTGTTGAGGAACATAGTGAATGATGGTCTGTTGATATATTAAAATAATATATATTGATATATATTAATAATTTGGAATGTGTAATTTATATATTTGATCATTAGTACTCCATGTGATTTCCTGCAACATTTAAGCAGATGTTTTTTGAAGTTTACTTCTAGACCAAAACATTGCTTGCTCAAAGACACAAGAATTCAAAGATAAGGTAGAGGGGATATCATACTGAGCTCCTGGTTTTAAATATATTAGATATCCCAGGTTTCTTCATGTAATGGGCCATTCTCCGATAAAGTGTTCAAGTTTGGTCTCCAAAATGACCAAATATAATATTCTCAGAACAAGTAACAATGCTGGGTGGAATATTAAAAATATATCAGATTTAGTATATTGCCTAATGTTAACACTAGTAACGTATCTGGGTAACGTATCTGGCCGGCCTTTTTCTTAGTCGTGCTGTTCTTGATGAAAGTATGTGCTTCACCGACTTAGTCTCTATACCTTATCAGGTATTACCTTCATACTAAAGCATGGTGTAGTATTCGACTTTATGTATCACGCCGTTTTGCCAGAGCGTAGCAGGAGGGAGGTAACGTATCTGGCACGGTATGAACGTAACATGAGGGATTTCTTTCATTACTAGGGCTGGAAATTGCTACTTTGAAACCAGATTTTTATGCAAAACATGTATAATATAACATTGACATCTTCTCGATTTATCACATATTGGAACATTGGTATTCCGTTATTTTTAACAATTTTGTATCCATTCGAAGTATGGTAACGTATCTGGCTGCAATATTGGTGACATGCTCTCAGAGAACTCTTGCAGAACTTTAATAATCCGATATTATCATGTTTTTGAACTTAATAATTAGGGCATAATAGAGGCTGATAAAAAATGCAATGTAATCTATGATATGCGCCCTTGTGTAACGGCAGGGACACATTTTAAAGAACGGATTTGGGTTGGCGACATGGCGAAAAACAAGAATTATGCATCTTTAGCCTTATTACTTGATACTTTCTCATCCGGTTACAACTTCTAGTCCGGATCATTTTGAAAACATAACCCCTAAGATAATTTATATTAATAAACATTCATTCTTAATGGCCAAAAACAAGCTTTAAACTGTGCATGACTGTGAGCGACACTAAAAACGACTTTTTGAACACTTTACTGGAGAATGGACCTAATATGTAAAGATGCCATCTGAGGCCTCTTGTTATACGATATCCGACCAAAAGTATTTTTCTGTATTGTGAGGGACAAATGGGATAATTAAATTTACCATTTAGTAAGACACAAATGGGGGCATTTGCCCAATTTCTTTCTTGCCCCCCCAGTTGCCCGCCCCTCCCATCTGGAAGAAAAATGACCGATTTTTTGGTAGAAATCAGTGATTTGGGGCCAAAAATCACCAAATGTGGGCAAAAATCAGCGATTATGAGCCCAAAATTGGTTACAAATCTCCAATTTTTTATTATTTTGCTACTTTTTTTATTTTTTTCACATTTTCCCCCCAAAAAATCACTTTTCCCCCGTTCAACACCCCCCAAATGAATATGAGTCTGACACCGCCACTGTTGATGAAATGATAAGCCATCTCATTCATTAAAGCAATATTGGCACATTTTTTGAAGAGCACCCCTAATTTTCAAAATTTGATATTTTGACACAGTTACGTTGGTAATTGTCTAGGAAACTATATTTGCGAACGAGAATGCTATAAAATGCATATTTATCATAAAATAAGCAATTTTGTAATTAGAATTGGGATCCCATATTGGACTTAAAGCCTGACTCAGAGATTTCCCGATGAGGGCGCACTCAATTTTCAAACAAATCGTGTTTTTTGCATAAACATAATGCTTGTCCATATATTAATCACTCTGTGAAATAACTAAGCTCAAACAAAAAATCGAAGTCCTTCATATAGAAAATCACAACTTTGTTATAAAATTCTGGATCCGGAAATTTTGTTATACACGATATCCTATGGCACTGTTATACTATGCATAAATGTTTACTGCATGAAAACGAAACATCCGATTCATCTCTAACTTTGGAATTAAGCATTTCTGGTTACTATCTTTATTTCTAGTTGTCTATTTTTAATTTCTGCACAAAAATATTATATTTTGAAAATCTCTGAGTCAGCCTTTAACAGCAGAGCTGGAAATGCTACGTTTATGTCCGTCCATGATGATAAAGTGCCACCTTGAGAAAATAACCTCTAACTTGACTTGCCTGAACCAATAAAATAATGGATGAGCGTAGACATGTACATGCATGGTGCTATAAGCACGCTATTTCCCAGCTATTTCACATTGGAAGGCCGTTTCCAGCAGCCGTTGAATTATTATCGGGATCCCCGATAATAATTATTCTAATTGCAAAATTCCTTCGTTTGTGACACACAGACATTTTCGAGCTTAACCATTCACAGGTATAGTTTACTAGCTAGTTACCAATGCACCAGTGTAAAAATCTCATTTTTTTTTAAAAATTGGGGGTGCTCTTCAAAAAAATGTGCTATTATTGCTACATTTTTAACTGCCATTCCCAACAAGGTAGT
The DNA here is from genome assembly GCA_023653785.1 of Ophioderma brevispina. Lineage (NCBI taxonomy): Eukaryota > Metazoa > Echinodermata > Ophiuroidea > Amphilepidida > Ophiodermatidae > Ophioderma > Ophioderma brevispina. Next base: position 9,117 of record JAMKCH010053905.1, on the reverse strand, counting down.
CCTTGACCAGGCTGTCATGGTCTTAATGATTCAGTATATGGTGTGGCCAATGCATGCACAGTAGCCACTGTATGCTGGGAAAAAGCTCTAATTGAATTGTATGGCATTTCATCCCATTTATGCCTTTATCTGATACACATTCCAGAAAGCAGTTTACAACAGCAAAGTACCTATACAATGTGCTTACAACATTGCATTGTATAAGTATTTTGAGACAATTATGTAGGAAATGTAGGAATGTATATTTTGCTGGAATACTTTTAATGCCCCATGTGTTTATAGCCTATATCCCAGGGCTTCAGGAGGGAGTGAAAGAATAAGGAATGAGGGGAAAGAGAAAAGTTGGTCTGGAACCAGGGTTCTTCGGGGCCCCTGTCCCATGACTGGGGATATCACACTATGGTGGTGTCACTGGCTCTGCAGTAATTTTGTGTCCATATGTGTCTTCGTTTGATGGCACACTGCATCTGGGACTTAGTGCATTTTTCTCACTCAGTGCATTGGCGTTTGTTGGTCTTTAGTACCATTAGGGTTTTAATGGCCTCCTAGTCAGAGAGTGTTAAATGATCATTATTGACAATTAAAGATTGCTTACAGTTCTTTTCATGGACTTGAGAATGGTTTGCCATAAGACCTACAGCAATGTTATATGCTCATAGATCCTATTGGTCTGCTTTGGAATGGTCTACTCATTATAGACCCCAATATAATCTGATAGCATGTGTAGACTATTTTGATCACAGTAGGGTTTGCTAAAAGATTTCAAAATTGCTGACTTTAATACCATAGAATGTTCTGCTCAATATGTTCTATCCAGAAATGGTTTGTAAGCTAGTATACTTTATAGCATGATTCACAGACCATGAATGGTTTGCCGACAGACCTCAATGAAATAATCTTCTTTGCATAGATATCACTCATTTTATATTCTTTCATTTCTGCTTTAGGTACAGCATACATATCTAGATCGTAGGTTTGTTTGACATGTATATTCATGTTGAGTTGAGTAACTAGAGTTTACTAATAGTTCTCATTTCTTTTGCAGTTGTAGTGTCTGGGATATTTAACCATCTTTCCATTCAGGCTTAAAAGTTGGGAATAACAAAATTGATATTGTAGTTGTGTCAAGTGGACCATTTTGTTAATGGCACGATTAGGTGATTATGTGAATAAAATTAAAAGTAAGAATTAAATGCACCACTTATGTCAACAGCTATGGTTGCATTCCACAAAATACATGACATAATCTATAGTTTTGTGAATTATGGAGAAAATCTGTGTAATTTTAACACCAAAATTCTAAAATCGATTACGTCTAACAAAATGTTAGAACTTTCAACATGTGTTCACAGCATAAATCGTGTGTAAGGCCAAGAAAAAAAAAAAAAGTTTGTCTTAGAAGAAGACCGCGCACATTATGTTTAAAATAGGTTTTTGACCGCATTAGTTTTTTTAAAGTTTTACTCACTTTAAAATTTTTTTTTGTAAAAAATTTCAAACAATTGAAAAAAGTGGGCCAAAAATGCATTTAAAAAAAGAAAAACTGCATTTCGCATTAGCATTTTTCTAAAAAAAAACGCATTTCGCATTAGCATTTTTCACATTTCTTCTGAGACAAACTTGTTTTTTTTTTTGCCTAATCCCAAATTATGTGTAAAGCATCAAGATGAGTTAAAATTTTATTTCCATGACACAAAAGTCTGAATAATGATCACTTGAAGTCAAAGAGAAGTCACTTTTGATTCTTCCCAACTTCAGCTCGAATTCAAAATTTCCAGGAATCCCATAGTGCACTGTAAGTTTGGCTGGTTTCTGAGTAAACTTGGGCTCCTGTAAAAGGAGGAAAACTCTTGGAAAGTTGTGAAAATAGTTTTAAATTGAACTGGATTCCATGTAAGCTTGAACTCTGTAAAAGGGGTGTTTCCATAAGGTGACACCCTTTTCTGACACCCTATGAATTCAGAAACCTTAACAGAATAAACCACATAAACCGTGTGGTTTATTCCGTTAAGGTCCGTTTAGGTTTCCGAATTCATAGGGTGTCAGAAAAGTATGTCAGAAAAGGGTGTCACCTTATGGAAACACCCCTAAGGGGATAAACTCTTGGAAGGTTGTGAAGAGTCCCCAGAAGTTTTTTCTGTTATGGGAGTTCCAAGTACCTCAGAAATGAGTGAATATTGCAATGTGTTATGCTACTTGCTGGAAGTAAATGCATAAACTGTTAATGGATCATATCAAGTTGTTTAAGGGTTTGTGGGATACAATACTTCTTGATGTAGTTAGCTTTATTATCCAAGTAACTATACTCAGGCCCGTACGCGGGGGTGGGGGGGGGGGGGGGGGGGGGGGGGGGGGGGCGGGAGGTGCGGCCAAAATTCCACAAAGGGTGTAAAATGTCCACTTTTTGCTGATTTTTTTATAAAGAGGTCCAAAAATTTAGAGAAATTTTGACAAGAAAGTCCACTTTTTGGTGATTAAATGTTCAAAAACTCCCAGAAAGGACGTTTTTAGAGGGTTAGGTCCACCTTTAGCAAAAAAGGTCCACTTTTTTGAAGTCCCGCACCCCCCTCAAATAAATTCTGCGTACGGCCCTGAGTATACTTGTTTCAGACTAACATATTCTTCCAACTTGAAGGTCTAGCCCAAATAATGTGCCTGCCCATCAGTTTGAGGAGTCAGTAACACAGAGCCGTAACTCCCATTTTTGGTGAAAATGAGATTGTAGATTGTTTACTTTGTATCAAAATTCTCAGAAAAAGGTGTGCTCTAGCTCTAGGAAAAACAAAGACCTGACTTCATTTCTAGTGAGGTCAGTGGCTTGTGAAGCAGAGCTTAATATGTGGATTTTGGGTTTTCCGACCGGATGTTAATCAACAACACGCACTCTATCTGAAATATATAGTGCATATATATTCTATGGTGTTTTGTGTCATACGGTCATTTTTCTGTCATAACTGTGCGAAAACCGTTTGCTGTACATAAATTTTACCAGTAACGAGTACTCTTTGATTGCCTTGTAATTTTTGCGCCACAAATGTGCGTGTGGTTTAAAGGAGGTGCACTAAACCGCGAGCGTGCATGGAGTGATGCATATCTACTCGTACATCGTTGGTGCATTGTGGGATAGGAATTTTGGTAAAAATGATTTCCGGTAGGAAACCCAAAATCTACGTATTCTTTAAGGCCTAAGCTTTCAGCAACCACCCCCTAGGCACTACCTGCCTATCTATCAGCATCTAAGCACTCTTTTGATTGGTCACTTGGAAGATAATGAGCAAATCAGAAAATACTGTAAGAATGTTGGTATAGATTACACAAAGCACTATTACGATTGGTTATTCAGAGGGCTATCTCATGTTGTGTCCTGTAATGAGCCAATCAAAAAGATTGTATCATAAGTGGTAGTGCTTAGGAGGTTAAAATGGAGTTATGTCTTTGTGGCACTGAACCTTTGAAATATTAGACACAGATTTCTGATTTCTTAATCTGGAATAGTGCAAATTTCACTAAAAAGGGGAGTGTAGGCTTTTTTTTTTGAGTTGACAAATTAAACCAAATGTTCATAATTTAGTGTATCAGCATAGATATTAGCTTTCAAAGGAGGGTCTCAAATACAATGTACTAAATTTGCTTTTAGGCCTACCTGTGTTCACCACAAAGAGAGTCTACCCTTTTTTGAGTTGACAGATTAATCAAGGTTCAGTGTATTAGTATTGATTCTAACTTAGGTGGGTCTCAAACACAATGTGCCAAAATTCCCATTAGGCCTACCCGAGTCAGGACAAATGCATTGGTTGTTATTAAAATGAGCCCAGATAATGGTTAATTTTAGCACATTGTGTGTGAGACCGTACTGCATTACCATAAGAGATGCTCAGGCTAGGCATGAAACAAGTGATTGTTACAAAGTAGACGTGATTGTAAAGTTGAAGAAATGGGGTTTTCACAGATTTCAATTGTTTATGATATAAGTAGAGTGCAAAGAGTTTCCAAACTTTTTTGATGGGTATATGTAAAAGCTTATAAGTCATCACATTTTAAAAAAAAAATGTTGTTTGTGTATGTGTAAAGACACTATCACTCCAAAGAGTGAAAATATTAGAAATTGGCAGGAATAGCCTAGAAGTGATGAACATGTTTGTAAAAACCTCTTAAAGGGGGATGGCCCGATTTAAGTATATAAAGTTTTCATCTTGATAGAATGGTGATCACCCCAAAACCCTATCTGTAAAGTTTCGCGCCGATATTTCAACCCGTTTTTATGCGAGAGCTAAAAACGTGATTTTGTAATCCCCATAGAGTACTGTGTAAAATTAATATTGGTCGACCAAAATGGGGCACATTTTCGCTCATAACATCCAAACCAAATATCCTTTAGCCCTAAGATTTCACAGGGTAAATGAGAAAATAGTAGCTTTCTTCTGATACCAAAATGTTGACCACTTCCGGTAAAATCTGGGGTCCCTGGGGACGAGGCTATTAGCGATCGGGCCATGGACCTTTAAGCTATTTTTTCCAACTAAAAATTGACACATGTGTCCAGAATCCCCATTCAATTATGTTCATAAGGACAAGATTGTGTAAAATATCTTATTTTGTCGTGTTAGGGTGCTTTTGGTCGTATCACTTGTAGGGTAACTTAGGACACCTATACTTTGTTACAGACATGCAAAAGTCTGATATTTGACGATTGTTCATTTTCTGATGTAGCAAATCACTGAGATGAGAGCCCTTTAACTACTTGCACCATGGAACATGTTCCATGTCAGACGCACTAAAACACATGTCTGATTTCATACCACTAATATTCTCTTATTATAGGTGCAGACAATACAGATCCAGTAGTCAGCGGATGTCCCTCAGACATCACCCAATTAGTCCCACTTGGCACATCATCTGCTGCAGTAACATGGACACCACCAACGGCTACTGACAATGTCACACCTACAAACCTGATCACGACAGTGGCCACTCACTCTCCTGGGGCAAACTTTCCTGTTGGAACCACTGCAGTGTCGTACCTGTTTAGAGACCAGGCTAATAACGAGGCCACATGTAATTTTAACGTAATTGTACAACGTAAGTTGGCTTTTTTGCTTGCTATTGGACATCTTTTGACTTCCACCCAGGGGGTGTTTTGAATCAATCCCATAATGCATTGCAAGTTGCCTATATTGTAATGTAATGTACAAAACCTATGTCAGTATATGGAGATAAACAGTGTTCAAGAAAGTTGAGAGCCAAAAGACATTTCATGATTATGCTAAAAGTTACCAAAGTACTAATGTTTTGTTGGCTAAAATGAGTGTAAAATCAGGATTTTTTAAGTGTTAAGAATGGTATTTTTGTTGGATCAAATTACTTTTTTGAGGTGAAATTTCCAAAAACTGGTGTATTATGGGATGGACTCAATACACCCTCTGACTTCCACTTAGATACCTTTGAGCTTACAGGAACTGTTAAATACTTAATTGTTGATTAAAGGGATAAGCAGTGATAAAAGCGAGAGAATCAAAAAATGTGGAAATGCATTATTTTAGCTTACGAATCAAAGACAAGTTCCATACAACTACTTAATGTTTAGTACAGTATATAGGCACATTGCAATGCATTATGTGATTGGTTCAAAACATCCTCTGCCAATGATCTATGCATTATAACCTGTACAGTATCTACCGGGGTTGAAAGGATTAAAGATGTTTGAGGAATGGGTAATAGACGAAGTGCACGGTAGTGTCGCAGACATAAAAAAGCCAACAGTGAGAGCACAGGAGAATTTGCTGTATTTATTTTTTGGTGTATGTGATCTTGGACCTACGAAAACAACAACAACAATTACAACAATGAGAGCTATTTCTACCTCAGTAAGCACTTTCACTTGGGTAACTGGTCATTGAGTTTATCTCATAAAATAGCCAGTGCAGTGTGATATTGTCAGAAATACTTCCAAAAATGAAAGAAAAGGACCTGGATGTCAAAAGTTCAGTGAATTTTATTTTGGCTTGTTGTTAAAGGAATATGTGAACTTGTTATTATTCTACTGAACTGTCGTGAAGTTTTATTCCTTTATACAGCAGGGTGTGGTCTATGATTCCGAGTAATGAAATCACCAAAAGGATTAAACTGGTCAAATGATCATATGCAATTATGTGAGGGTTGAATCTGCCTAAACCATTGTTTTAATATTGAAGAGACAGTAAATTTGAAGCTTGTATTCAACTCTGAATGATACTATTTGTGATGGTGGGATTTTCTTAGAATGGTTATAAAGATTATATGGGGTAATGCCAAAAATCATGGAAGATTATCAGCTTGCAAAATAAAAATGTCACTCTTCCAAACTGCATTTGTATACATTTACACTGCTGGTGAATGAAACTGGAGGTGCTTTCATGTATTTATAGGGATGGCAATGATTTTGTTAGCAAATCATTTGTTCTTCTGATTCAAGTTATGTACACAGCTGTTGAAAGTCTCATTTATTATGACAAAACCAGGATAAAACAAAAATATCAATGGGGACCCACTTTGGACAACGAATATAGATTATTTATTCCACTATTCCACTCACTTCATCCTGTGTAAATTTTACGAAATTTCATTGCGGGCAAATGTGATTTTTCTTAAAACACTTTTCTGTGGAGAATGTTTAGTAACCCCCCCCCCAAGGTCTGTTTCTCACAGGCATGTTTGGTACCACTGGCCTGTTTTTCACAGGCATGTCTTGTACTACAGCCTATTTCTCACAGGCATGTTTAATACCACTGACATGTTTCTCAAGACATATGTAGTATCTAGCCTGTTTTTCACAGATGCCTTTTTTACTACTGCCTGTTTTGACAGGTATGTTTAGTACCACTGGCCTGTTTTTCACAGGCATGTTTAGTACCAATGGTCTGTTTCTCACAGATATGTTTGGGTACCACTGGCCTGTTTTTTGCAGACATGTCTTGTACTACAGCCTATTTCTCACAGGCATGTTTAATACCACTGACATGTTTCTCAAGGCATGTGGCCTGTTTTTCACAGGCAAGTCTTTTACTACTGCCTGTTTTTCACAGGCATGTTTATTACCAGTGACCTGTTCTTCATAGGCATGTTTAGTACCACTGGTCTGTTTCTCATAGGCATGTTTAGTACCACTTGTCAATTTCTCACATACATGTTTGGGTACCACTGGCCTGTTTCCGACAGGCATGTCTTGTACTACAGCCTATCACAGGCATGTTTAATACTGCTGACATGTTTCTCAAGGCATGTGTAGTATGTGGCCTGTTTTTCGCAGATACGTCTTTTTACTACTGCCTGTTTTTCACAGGCATGTTTAGTACCAATGACCTGTTTTTTGCAGGTATGTTTAGTACCAATGGCCTGTTTTTCACAGGCATGTTTAGTACCACTGGCCTGTTTTTCACAGGCATGTTTAGTACCACTGGCCTGTTTTTTTCACAGGCATGTTTAGTACCAATGGCCTTTTTTTCACAGGCATGTTTAGTACCACTGGCCTGTTTTTCACAGGCATGTTTAGTACCAATTCCTAACTGTTTTTCACTACATGCAGAGTGCCACTGGCCCATTTCTTACAGCAGGGGTGTGAGAGGCCAGGGACAAAAAACAAGGAAAAGGGGTAAAAGGAGTAAAAATGGCAAAAACAGGCTGAAAATCAAAGAAAAAGCTAAAATTTTGGCACTAACAAAATTAAAAAAACAAGGAAATCCTCTGTTACAGGCATGTTTAATTATACCAGCCTGTTTCTCACTGGAATATTTAGTAGCACTAGCTTGTTTCTACTAAGCCCTACATTGTGTTTATCATTTCAAACATGATCACAGGTCTGGTAACCATGGCAACCTAGTAACAGATTGCCAGAAGTATTCAAAGTGCTTTCTGTTCATGTATGAATAATTCAGTAGATTAAGCAGGCGTGTCCTTCAAGCATGCAATTTATCCTTGGAAATGCACTCAGCATTAATTATGATGTACAGTTTTTTATAGACTTTTGTATTGTAAGAATCTACTATCTATTAATTACGCCGTTCGCATTTTGCCAGACGGATCAATGACCTATATAGTACAGGTGTTCATACTTGATTCGATAATTATTTCTGCATCATTTACTGAGAAGATATTTATTTGTGTGCTTGAAATTGGCAAAAGGCAATATAAATATTATACATAATTCTGTGTTGTGAGCTTTTTTTTATTGCAAAAGTGCCATTGTTCATGCCACGTTGAACAGCATAAAGGTGCATGTTCTGATCACCTTTGAGACCCTCTGATTTACTTGGAAGGAGTGTCAATTTTTATATCAGATGAAAGGCCGGCTGTATTTTTCTCATTGTCGTTCTTAAATTTCAGCTTCGAAATCCTTTTCATTCCCAAGATACAGACAAAAAAAATCCCATTTTAATGGTTAACCATCAATATAGTATTAGTGAATAGGGCCTTGGAATGTGCATTATCGCTTCTACTATCAAAACTGCAAGTTAGTTTCCCACAATACTTGGTGATAAGTGTATGCAAGTGCCTAGCCTTGTTCAAGGCGCTCTACCAACTTCATTCACTGGTTCACACGTCTGGTACAAATAATGTCACAGATCATATTAGGCAGAAATCATGCAAGGAGTGGAGCATATTCCCCCTCCCTAAAACTAAAGAAATAGCAATACCATGGCAAAAAAAAAAAATCATTTTATCAAGCACCTAATTCCTCTAATTCCACCTGGCCTATGTGCTTGCAGCCTTCCAATAGCAAGTTCAATAAATTCCACCCAGCCTTGTTCTATCTATAAGCTTTTTTCTGCATTTGCAAAAGAAAATTATATGAGTTTTATACAGGGAAAATTAAAAACCACAAACCAATTAGAACAATGCTGTTGCCCTGAGTAGCATAGCCGCTGCACCTAACCACAATGGGTATTTGTGGTTTTATACCCAGACTAGCAGGCTCCTAGATCCAGTGTGCACAACAGACCACCAAGGAGTATACCAATTTATTTTTTTTATTGAATCTTTCTCTAGACAGGGTAGCCCCTTCAATGCTAAAGCACTGATTTCAAATCTGCAAACACAATGTTCAAAATAATTGAAAATAAATGTCAATAAAAAATTAGCAAG